>DWEC01004106.1:0-10083 GCA_018245735.1 Microceris miodesmiata | reverse complement strand
GCACAATTTGAAAGCATTGTGATAATGATTGTATGATAATTATTACGAATGATTTTTAATTAAATGCCATTTATTTTTATGTTGTTTTATCAACTTTTTTATATCTATACCTTTCTATATCATTATTGAATTGTTATAAATTGTAACTGCACATAAAACTATACAGCCTTAGATATCTCATGAACAAATATATAAGGGTAGAAAAATGTTTGAACATGAAAACTTGTATGTTTTCCTTAAATTTATTGTAAAGGTTGTGGTCGAATGTTAAACTTCTAGCGAACACTAGTCTGAGTGCGCAATTAAACTAATTTCACTTTCATGTCAGGTAGCGGTCAAAAATAAAATAACAAAGAAATAAATATTAATACTTCATTTAATAAATAATTACTGAATTATCACATACAATAAAATACAATAAGTTAGAACCAAACGATCAGAATGTATAAGCACCATTGATTATTCAAAATTTGAAACCAAAAATCAGTTCAAAATATCTTACAGTATTTAAAAAGCAGTCAGATTCATTATCTATACTCATATATATGTATTTCTGTGTGTATATCCAATATTTTGGGAACAAACAAGCTGATACATATTTAAAACCATGAACCATATTGTATATTAAAAATGTTTCAACAATTCTAATAGTCTGAACAATGAATGATTATTGAAATCACTAGTAAGTCTAAATAATTAATGTAATCACTGGAATGAATGAATGATAATCGAGAACACTAGAATGATCGGATAATAAGAGAAATCATGAGTGAATGATTATTGAAGTGCAAGATTAAGAGTAAGATTGATATCGTAATATCATATTTCTTAATATTGCATACAACACTTAGGAGATATTGTTGAAAATATTGTACGGTTAGAGCTAAAAATTAAAATAACCGTAAATACTCCTCAATAGGCTGAATGCAACCTTACCTCTGCCTTCTCAAAATATTATTGTACCATATATTGGAAGTAAACTTAATAAATACCCTATCTCACCGTTAATTTAAGTTACTTGAAGATATTATTGCATTTGACAAGTTTATTAAATTATCAGATTTTAAATATTGTAGACCTCAACTGGAACTTCCAATGTTTTTTCCTTATATAAATGGTGATTTCCATTTTTTCACAGAATAATCTGTATCTATAACATCTCATGTATGATGTGTGAGGATTCTGTATGTGAGGGAAAGTGGGTGTGTATGTGTGTTTGGCCATTATATTAAAAAACATTTAAAATAATAGCTAACTAAAGTACTAATAAGAGTAACATTAATTACATTAACATATTTCAAATAACATATATATATTTACTTATAATGATTTTTTTGTAATATATTTCTATGTCAGAGATTCTTTTGAAAAATTCGTATCGATTATCCCGCATGCAGATATTAAAGATCAATTTCAAAATTATATATCGATATCAAAATAAGCAAAAAAATGTTTACCTCATCATTATCAAAAAAATGCTTTAATTTAACAGTTGAATTAAATATCACAAGCATAATACTTATTATATGTATTACATAGTGGACATAGTACCTATAGACTATAGTAATTATGGTATATAGTGCACTTGATGAGTTTATTTATTCCTGTTATATTTTTATCAATTCTTGCATGACAAAGTATGGACCTTAATCCTCTCATTCTAAGAGGAGACCTGTCTAGCAGTGGAACAGTGAAAAGGGTTTGTAAACAATTATTCTTAATGTTCACCTATTTTTATGTTTCAAAAAGGGCAGATTTAGTACACAGACCAGGATCACTTGTAGGAAAATACACATTAAAAATACCACACGTTTTAAATTTCACACTTCCAGGCAGTAATGATTGATAGAAAGTTATTTTAATATAAATTTAATTATTAATTCACACTTAATTAGTATGTAAATATATTTTGCTTTTATTATAAATTAATTTAGTCCATTAAAATTACATTAATATCATTTTAAAATAATTATCATTGTTGGCCAATTATACTTAATGAGTTGAATAACATTTAAAAAACTTTATAAAATTTTCTATATTTAATGAGCCGCCAGATCTGACTGCCTTATTTTGGAGTTTTTTAAAATCTTACCTTTATCCTAACAAACCACAACATTTGCTAGTCTTGAAAACTGAGACTGAATAAGGCATCACCAATTTGAAGCTGATGTTTTGCGAACAATTTATAATACTATTTAGCGTCCATAAGCCCCGTGTCTCTGGCATCATCACAATACTTGTGGATATGTCCTACGATGTTACATCCATAGTAGGAGAAAACAGAAAGTGTACATAAAATATAACCTTTCAGTAGAATTAAATGTAATTCCATTGAGATATTCAAAGGGAAAATATACCAGAAGTCGGTGATTTAACCACCTCATTATAATAGAGTTGAGGAATTGGAAGAGATGATTATTTGACATGTATTTGTATATATACATGCATATTGTTCATTTAAAACTTTACATAAATTCTCTATATAAATAATGTAAATATTTCTAAAATAGTTTAATACAATATATCCCCAGTTTTACAAAATGGCTTTAACTTTTTAAAATGAAAATGAGTATAAATGACGTTTATATTTTAAATATGAGTTTGTCCTCAGTAAAATAGTAATATTTTCATTTAGAAATATGAGCTTGCTGCTCTCCCTCATTATGTTTTCTCTCTCTCTCATTATCTTCCTTTGAAACATCGATAAAACACCATTGTCAGTACACCAAGTCACTACATTAAATCAATCACAACACAACATCTTGAACATCTTGATTCATTTTATAAACATTATGCTACCGTCCCATATGTGATAAAATGTATAGAATCACTCAATACTATCACTATGAACATGACAAATATATTTCGTTTAAAGAACATCAGTTCAAATACATTATTTGATTATTATAATTATTACACATATATCACGTATTATAATTATTATAAATATTATATATCACGTTAAATGACAAACCTAGCAGGTATGGTGGAGAGCACCGAGTGCCAAATACCTCTATCTTTACAGACCTGCCGTACTTTTTCTACATATATGTACATATTATATTGCTGTGTACTATAGTATTCTAATGTAGCGGCGGGCTCCTTACAGTAGTATGAGTGAGCTGCTCACATGAAATGCTGAACACGCAAAACACCACAAGCACAGAGTATAGTAAATAATGGACTACGTCACACGCGTCACACTGAGGCTGGCCAATCAGAAGGCGCATCCCAAACACGTTATCGAAGTTTCAAGGAATCGTACAATATATAGAAGATCCGAAGTTAACATTCGGACCACGGTCCCCAGGCAGTGACATCGCCTGGCAGGAGATCTCCCCTTTTCCTCTACACTAAAATACTACAGCGCATATGGGGCGGTACCTTTACAATTGTAATCACTGGTCACAAACAGAGCCGTCCATAGAATAAGTACTTAGGTAATCCAAAAGAGTACGTAAAAGTGAGATAGAGAAAGGGAGAGAAAGGGATAAATAAACATGTACTAAATCACTCACAACGTACTTCATGGACGAAATATACATTAATAGAAGTAAGCAAAACACTATTTCCTTTTTTCTTACAAAAATCGATATTAGAAATGATTATCGATTTTTTTCGATTATACGATTACTCGAATGGAGATTATAATACTAAAACATTTACTCATGTTGGTCTACAGGTTTCCATTCTCTGTCAGATCTGAGCAGAACTATTTCTTCTTCGGAGTCCGTTTCTGAGGGGGGGATTTCTTCATCGTCGTAGTAAGATTTTTTCACTACATCTGTGAAGGGAAGAATTATTATTAAGATTTATCTATTTATTAATCATAACTTAAAACTAGCATTCCAGGCTAAGCTTAATTCGCTAATCTACGTTTACACTACTACTTATAACACACTACAATATGTCCGACCTTTGTGAATTCGTTCAATGTATTATGTCGAAACGTATTATACGTTATATATGTATGTATATGTGCAATATAAGTTTACTAAAACGTAATGTATTTAATCAAAAGCTAAAGATATTGCTCAATAAAGTGTACATACAAAAGAAAAATGTCAAAAAGGAAAAATGATAAAACAAACTTAGCTAATGATAAGTGTACTCCTGAGCGACAAGGCAGAAGGAAATATAATTTGAAATGTACATAATACACATGTGTATGAGCTGTATCAATAATTGAACATATTAATTTATGTAAATGACATGCAATAAATGAGGAGTTCACAAATATTATATCAACGTTGGCTTGCTGCAGAAAGAAGTGTATGAGTGTATTTCAATCGAAATGTGAATACATCACTATTTAAAAGTATAACATTTATATCTGCGCTTATTTGATGGACAGCTAATATGCTCTGTAGATGTTCGTGTGTGTATGTGTGTACATGTTTGCGTGTGTGTATGTAAGTACAGCAGTTAATTGGATCGTAGATCTGCCAAAGAAGAGTCAAGTAAGCGTTATGTAACATGTGCGCGTGTGTGTGTGTGTGTGTGTGTGTGCGCATAAGTACCGTAGGTGAGCGCGTCGCAGAGCGGCTTGGTGTCGTCGGTGGGCAGCTGCGTGAACAGGTAGTGGCGGCGCGCCAGGCGCGCGCGGCGCCGCGCCGCCAGCAGCAGCGCCGCCAGCGCCACCAGCGCCACGCCCACCACGCCTGACCCATATCAGATAAACATTTATATATTCCTCGTCATTTTCCAACGTACACACTTACATATTCTTAAGAAAAATCTTGCTAAAATTTACTTATAGAATTTTAAACTATTACTATTGAATAGGTGGCAGCACTATCGACAGTAAAACGTAACTTCGCGCCTGTAATCCCCGAAGAGGTAGGCAGAGGAATGCAGAACACTCCCACGTTTCCCCAGTCACGTTTACGTCCTAGTATGGAATAGGTGGTGAGCCTATTGCCATGCATCGGGCATCGACTATCGATATTAATAGGTTGTAGTCGACTCAACAAACTAATGTAATCATTATTATCGAACGTAGCGAAGAACGCCCTTCAGCTAGGCGGAGTGACGATATATGCAGTGACTGACAGTGATTGGATGCATAGAGCAGAAGATCGAGCTCAGTGGCATGCCATTGGAGAGGCCTATGTCCAAGAGGGTAGGAGAAGGGCTATGTATGTATATAATTATCATTATTAATAATAGCCATACCCGCCAGCATGACGAAAACCAGTCGCGGCATGCCCAGCACCGCATCATCACCCTCCAGCTTGAATAGGACGTTAGGTGTGGTGTTTTCGCTACTACTTATCTGTCATAAAGCAAAATATCTGATTAGAGTTCCAGCCGGTGCTAAGAAATTTATGATTATAGTTTTACAATAATTCTTTAATATTGCATATAGCATACATAAATCCTATATAGATTTTTATATTAATTGAACAATATATATATATATATATTAAACTGATATATTCCGTTTTAGACATAGATAAACAAAAAAAAAAGAATGCCTCTACTTAGTTTTTGGCTACATCATGTTATATATATTTGTATATATGTATCGTACTGTTTGCAATATATACCTTGATATGTCTATTCTTAGTAATGTAATGGTCCAGGGCCGCGCTGAGCAGAACCTCGTGCCCCATAAAGGTGACGGGCAGCGATAAGACGAAGCGCCCTCTGGTGTCTGTTCGGTTACTCGTGAGTTTCCTACGCGAGTCCAGCGGGTACACTGTGAGCAGGGCTTCGTGCAGCGGCTGACTGTCGTTGTCCAACACCAATCCTAGAATGAAAGTTAAATACTTTGCAATAAACGAAAGGCTACAAAGAGAATAAGCTGAATTAGCGAGCAGAGGACAAGCAGGGTTGGAGCTCATCCGGAGTCCTCCATGTCATGAAGTTACCATTATCTGCCTGTCCCAATAGACACCTAGACATAAGATTACCCAAGACGAATTTTTGTCCATAACCCCCACGCTGGGAACGCTAGTTGAGGATATGGGTCGGATCGTTATTGCTATCTTTTAATTATTTACTTTTAACAATATGCACAATAAAACATAGTGTAATGAGGTCATCGTATTTCATTACGTGCCTTCTAACCAGTTAACCGGATACCAACCTGTAATGGACACCATATCCGGGTCGTTGTTGACCGGCAATTCGTCCAGCTGCGGCGCCGCTTCGGAGTCCACCCGTTTCATAATTACGTCCTTCTGCTTCACCACGCCGTCCACAACGCGCCACGTCAGCATCTAGACATAGATACGATTTTTTATTATTAAAAATGCAAGGTAAACAGATAGACACCCTATCTGATGGTAAGTGGTCATCGTCGTCTATAGTTATTTGCAACATTAAGGACTACCAATATGTTGCTACTTTGTCGTGAATTATTATTATATCATCAAGTGTAGGTACCATAAGGAGCAGATAGAGAACGCTGAGTGCCATATGTCTATCCTTGCTGTTCCAAATTGCTCGGATTTGGTTCCACCATTCTTATGCAGACGGACAAGGAGTGGAACACCCTGCCGGCGTCTGTTTCCGGACACATGCAATATAGGACTCTTCAATGCAATGGTGAATAGGCTGTTACTAGACATACGTGCTCCATCTTAGGATGCATCCGCACTTTCCATCAGGCGGGATCGCGGTTAAATGCTAGCCTTTCATATGAAAAAAAGGCAGTAATGATAATATTTTTGTACTAATCTGCTGATGGTGCTTATAATACCGCCGGTCCCACATATATATGTAAGGTTGCGTGCGTGTGTGTATCATGTTTGTTTGTCTGTATGAAACAGTTTGTTTGTATGAAACAGACATAGTTGGTAAATGAAGCGAGAATATAGTGCAATGTAACGTGTATATATAATAGGCACCTGGTCGAGGTAGCCGTGGCAGCGCACGATGACCTTGTAGTCGGCGGGCGGGAGGAGGGCGCGGTAGTGCGCGGCGTTGGCCGAGACGCGGTAGTGGCGCGCGGCGCCCGCCAGCGCCACGCTGGCGCCGCGCATCGCCGCTCCGTACTCGTTCTTTATGAAACCCTTCACGCCTGGGTACAACACATTTTTATTTACACTTACACCACAAATGAAACTTTGACAAGTGCATAAAAATATCCGGTATAATAATAACAATATTGAAGTTTAGAAAACGTACTAGGGTAATCTGGTCATACGAGTACAACGCAAAATAATCAGATTTTCTTTTAGTTAGTATTAAAACAGAATTATTGTTTTTCAAGGGTAACCCTATACTAGGAGCGTTCATAATAAATTAAACTCTGCTCAAATAACCAAATTGATCATTCATGTAATTGCTCAATATTCTTAGACTAAGGCCTGAATAACCAAATAATACTGTTTAACTTAATTGACCTATCTTAAACAATTGGAGGAGTCAGGTCTTTGAAACCCACCCGTACGTATGAAAAGAGTAATGTCTACAAAAAAGCGTGTCAGGTTTTGCAAGTAGAGAGACATTTAATACTAAATACTCTCTACCTACCCGCCAAGGAAACTGGCTTTTTTTCATTCATTCATTCATTATCAGCCGACTCCCGCCCACTGTTAGACATAGGCTTCTCCAATGGCACGCCACTGAGCTCGATCTTCAGCTCTTCGCATCCAACCACTGCCAACCGCTTTGCGTATATCGTATCTACCTAGCTAGAGGTCGTCCTACGCTACGTTTGCCAAGTCGCGGTCTCCACTCCAGAACACGTCTGCTCCAGCGACTATCGGTTCTGCGACAGATGTGACCAGCCCACTGCCACTTCAGCTTGCTACGTCACTTCACCTTTGGGCTATGTCGATAACTTTGGTTCTCTGTGGGATCGCCTCATTTCTAATGCGATCCCCCAGAGAGACACCGAGCATAGCCCTCTTCATAGCTCGCTGAGCGACTTTAAATTAGTGGACCAGTCGCACCCAGGTCTCGGCTCGTATGTCATCACAGGTAGATCGCACTCATTGAAGACTCGTCTTCAGGCTTTGCGGTAGCGGTGACGAAAAAACTTGACAAAGTTTCTTATATGCTACCCAGCCAATCTGTATTGTTTTTATTTATTAACTAGCTTTACGGCAAAGAAATATAATTAAGAGTAAACAATTTTTATCTCACCAGTGTTAGCGCTCTCGATAAATTTCATGATCCCGCGCAGATTGTACCTCCACACCCAGGGTATGTGGCTCTCGGCGGGCATCTTGCAGCAGCTCACACCCATAGACACGATAGGTATGTTGAACCTCTCACTGATCACGTCAATCAGGTCGCCTATCCTGACTCCGTCCTTTTTACACTCATACGCGTCACTATACGTCCTGCTGTCCTGATACTTCTGCGCAAACTGCTTGTAAATATTCTTGGAAACATCTGGATAGACGGCGTCTTCGTTACCAGATGCAAGGTTCAGGATCAGGTCGAACTTTTCCGACTCCAGGAGATTGATAAACGCTTTTTCCCTTGTATAGTTGGAGAGGGGGTTCATGTCTTTCTTGGTAAGGTAACTGTATAGGTTATCGCCAAACTCTTCTTCTAGAGGTGCTATATCGCATTTATCGCTTCCGTCGTAGTGCTTCAGGACTTTCCCGAACAATGGGTCTAAGTTCGGGATGAAGTGCAAAACTGTGTTCTCCAGGAGTCTTCTATGTATCGGTTCCCCGATGGTGTAGGCGGTGGCGATGTGACGTGCAAAGTTGAGAAGCATTTCCTGTCCGATAGGTTGAGAAGCGTACAGGTTACTAATTATTGCAACGTGGTATTTCGTTTCTTCCGGTGCGCCCATCTGCAAGGAAAGACATTTTATCATGTAGTAGGTACCAAAAGATAGGACAATCTTCCTATTACAAATTTACCACATCAAAAACACATCCGATTTATAACAGATGATAAACCAAAAGTTCTGATCAAAATAAATTATTTACAAAGTCTCTTGTCTTTGTCAGACAACCTAGCCCACGCATTACACAGGGTCTAGGCAGACAAAATGGATATCGGGAGAAACAGTGACTGTACGATGGCAAAGGAAGTCTCAAAATAGATTTCTGTAATTACGGTCGAAGACGGATCTCCTCGTAAAATGAGCGTGAGGTACAACTACTTAACCACACTTACCCCTTTAGTAAGTTTCAGTTCGTGCAGCACGGCAGTGTCCAGGCTGTCCCCGGACCGGAACTGCGCGATATCTTCATACTTGTTCTCCAATTCAGCTAGTTCAGCGTACACCTCCAGCGGCGAATGATATTTCTTATTCAAAATGTTCTCTAGTACACTGGGCGAGAAGACAAAAGGCTATGTTTTTTTATGCTGAAGAAGTTAAATATGTGCTGAACAGTTGTTCCTACTACAGTCCATGCTCATTTAAACCCAATCTCAAATAGACAAACAAACTCCTGAAATAGTCTCCACTGAGACCTCGCAGCAATCTGCAGGACGTCAAGAAGAAGGACGTCAAATAGGTCAGAAAATAGAGAGGCCATCCCGAAAACATGTGAGAAACAATTATCTCCTAAAACCAGTTTTAAGGTTTGCCGTGCCTACCGTGAGGTGTAAGTTAGAAGGCCAATTCTTGGTGTTTTCTTAGGAGCCTTCAAACAAGATTATCGCGAATATTACAAATATGTAATAAATAATTGTCCACGCTTTTACTTTGAATTGAATTATTATTTTAATAAATTAAATTTTATTATAATTTTATTTTGAGGCGATTCCTTATGATTGATTGTTCGATCTTCTACTACTGTAATATTAAACTCTTCGTCCTTAAAATTTATTTACTAGTTTTTAGTTCGATAAGCAATAAAAGCGTGTTTTTTTAGGTTTTTCAAACTATTATTTTTGTGACCGCCTCGTGCGAGCGCAGCAAGGACGCAGCGGTAAGCATTGGGAAGCAGCGGGGAGCAATGGGAAACAGTTGGTAGCGGCGGAAGGGGAGAAGAGAGAGGTGAGAGGGGGATTTTCTCTTTCATTCGCGTTATAACGGGCGCGTTATGATAACGGGCGCGTTATGATAACGGTGCGTTATAATAACGGCGCGTTATAATAACAGCGCGTTATAATGCGTTATTATAACGGGCGAGGACGACTAACATTTTAATTGTCACGTTT
>DWEC01004105.1:0-10084 GCA_018245735.1 Microceris miodesmiata | reverse complement strand
AACCATTCAACCAACGATTGAGTTACCACTCATACAACGAGGCAGTCTTTTTTAAACACATGCATAAATAAAATCAAATTATTAAATTGGTAATTTGAAATTTAATCTGTTAAAATAATAATAATGCGTATCTCTCAACCATTACCGTGTCTTATTATAAAAACTTGTCTGTATCTTAAAAAATAAATACAATAAAATCTTAATTTATTGATATTGATTATACCTGAACATATGTTCTTTTAATGGACAATGAAGCGAAATTATTTTTAATGATCTCATTGAAAGGTCAGCAGTGATATATTTATGGTCAATGCTCAATGTCAGTGGGTAATTGAAAAAAACCAAACGGGATGTATATATGTCGTCAGGTGTTAATGGTCAGTATTTCATCTATATTCATTCTTAAATACCTAGTATATGAGGAATATTCACAAATGCGTTGTTATTTTGAAAACTATTTTGAAAGGCCTTACCTTACTGTGTGTAATTGCCGTGTGATTTAAGATGGTTAACAAAAATTGACACATTTAATACAGTTAGTCTTAAATGTGCCAAATATCGTTGCTTAGAGCTTGCTGAAACTTTAATTCAAATTGATTTTGAGAACGTTTACTGCCGGCATTGTTCACACTTTCGATGCATATAATTTTATAAATTGAGGTTTGTAATAGAGAAGACAATATATTTGCTTAAAATGGCATCATTTGGCATCATCTATTCTAAGGTACTATAGTGGTAAATATTAGACGTGTAAACTGTATTAAAACTAAATTTTATAAAGCTGGCAAAATATGTGTTTTAAGTCGCACAAATATGTCAAAAATGTTTACATGCATACATAGAATATTGCTTACAATTGAGAATGATTGTTTATCTGCATAACCCTGAATCCACGAGTTATAAGATAAAAACATAGAGAGGTACAACATTAGTAACCGTCTTTATATCCACGTTAAAAATATTTGAAAACAAAATTCCAATGCATTATTACCTATATTCGTTTCATAAATATCCATTTGGTCAATTTTCTTGATCACTGTTGGTCAAGGTCATCTTTGCTGACGGTACAAAGCTAGACCAAGGCCAAGGACGAATTTGCAGACCTTGGATGTCTCATAGAACATTATGTAAATGTCTCCTTACGATATTTTCTTCTCTACGATATTTGTTGTTTTTAGCCCAATATCGAACATATAGAACATTGTTCTCTTTTGTTTCTCTCATTATGTACCTGTACGAGTATTTCGAATAACGTGTACAAGCGTGTACAATTGACGTTTTTGCAACTCCAAGAGGATAATATCGTAACTGCACATTTGAATGATAAACAAGAATTTATTTAAGAATGTGTGTCGACTTTAATTGTACGTTTCAACTCGTCGAAAATTTAACGAGTCATGGTCGGTCGAAGTTATTATGTTTTGAGCGTTTCACGTGTATTAAAATATATAATATATATGTACGTTTTGGGTTTATTTATTATATCCATGCCATTTGGTCTTTTGCGCCATTGGACGCCGCTGGTATTGATTGGATGAGTAGAACAGAAGTTCGAGCTCAGTGGCGTGCTATTAGAGAGGCCTATGTCCAGTAGTGGAAAATGACGGGCTAATAATGATGATGATATACATATATATACACATGTATTGAATTATTATAGTGATGTACCATTTACGACATACGAGTACTTCATTAATTAATTAAGGTTGACTCGGTGAGATTGCCATTAGGCTTTAAGTACGACCTTGTAGATACCCTTAAGTTCAAGGTATTACTGAAATATAAATAAATGAATGTACAAGAACGAATATTGTGTATGTAGGTGTGATCTAACATTTAATAGTAATCGGACAGCTGCTGACTATGGGACTTTGACTTCTTAGTCCACTGCTGGATATAGGCCTCCCCAAAAGGGGGTTTATGCCCGTAATCTCCACGCTGGGCATGCGGGTTGGAGATCGCACGTCACAGCTTTTAACACATGTCATACGGTCCTTGGAATAGGGGATCAGCGAATAAACAATGCTTACATTTAATAACTGATTCAAAAACTGAATAAACTACGTGTTGTTTCATTTAAGCTATCATTTTCTCTGTTCTGGTGCCACTGACCTTATGTACAGCTTACAGATCTAACAACTTAAAGCAATTTTTTTTTAAATGGCAACTTATAAAGATTACATCGTCATTTAATTGTAATCGTGGGAAGGCCACATCAAGATTTGTGGCCACAGTTAGTGCTCAGTTTGGCGATTTATATGATAATTGGGACGGTTATTGAGATTAATAGTAACTTTAATTACTCTAGGGTTGGCACACTCCGGAATATTATTTAAAAAAATGGTAGGTACCTGAAAATATTTATTATTTATAATTTAAGTATAAAATTCATTACCACAAATTCACTAGAAATATTTAGTAATTCTTATTTGAGTCCATACCGTCGTTTGCCACGGCGTGCAACATTTGTCTATCCGCACTTGAGACTGCGTTCGAATAGTCATAGTGGAATTCCAAAAGTACTCACGACGATGAAATGTTCAATATTTTTAATAAGAAAATATGTAGAATATTCATTGATTAAACGTTGTCAGAGGCCATATCGATACAATAAAGGTATACATACGTTTATTGTTTTCAGATGAACAGTATACAACCCAGTTAAAAAAAAAACAGTTTTAATTAATTATCCATAAACTGTTAATGATAAAAATATAGATCTTCACTATGAATTAAAAGCATTTCTTTAATTTATTTTTATATTTTATCAGCTTTATTTCAAAGTAATTAATTACGAATATTAATAATGACACCGGGTACCCATTGTTGCTTTACACTTGATTAGCGAATGAGCGTTATTATACAAAATTACGCAAATTACTGTGTAGGTGGCAACATTACTTGGGATTAGTTTTGTTCACGTCAAACTATATTACAAATTACTTGTCAAGAATACAACACTTCGAAATCGGATTAGCACTGATCTTTAAATAGACATATTAAATAGTATTTAGATGGCTCAATCGTTAATAAGAAGAATCAGATCTATTTAACAATTGTTGTTAGAATAGGCTGCGTATATGGCACGAGCGTCGGTAACTAATCTTAAATTAAACTAATATTTTATTCGATATTCATTCAGTCATTCAATAACTATGTCCTACGTCCAGCAATGACGATGATGATGATTTAATAACTTTTCAGTTATTCATTCTTAACTCCTTAAATGAACCGTTCATTCATTCACCCACTCATTCTTTCGATTAATTATTATAAGAATCGTAGCGCACGCATCCCTTCTAATAATCACAGAGAACCCCTGTTAAAATAATAAACGAAATATAACAATATTTCGTTATACCATTTATTTATTCATTCACTCATTCACTTATTCAATAAACAAATCATTAACTTGTTTGTTCCTTGACCTAACGTTAACCTACTGCGAAGATTTTCATCACAAATGCGTGGACACGAGTTCATTAATATTGGTGAGGATGCTGATGTGATAGTCATAGAAGTTAGAATCTCATAAAATAATACTTACATGATTAACGCTGTCTTGTGATGTGATGGAACTATACATAACTTCACGCCAACGGAGATGAGGATAACCTAAGACGGACTCGCCCCTAATAGATCTATTGTGGTTTGAATGGACTTGTTTACTTGTGTTTCGTATTGCATCTGCATTGTAATTGCCTTTACGTTTTGTAAATAATTTTAACCAATTGGATGTTACTAACACATTAATATATTGTCGATTGACGGCTAACGCGAAGATGGAGTCAAAAATATTTGTTTGTACTTTATACCATTTTATACGAAATTTGCGTTTTGTATGATAGAGAAAAAAAATTTTACAGGCATTTTGAATAATAATACCTCATTAAATAAATTGTTAAAATGTGTAATTTTTTAAAGTATACCTACTTAATTCTTACGTCATCTGAATTATTTGTATTGAATAATATCACAGAGATCAGCTCCAATTACAATAATTTATGATATTACAGAAATTAGATAGGTATATTCAGTTATGTCAAGATCTAAGTATATAACAATCTTATATTCAATGTCACATTGGCATAGCTAATTGCTGTAATTTTATATAATCGCTGTTAATATAAATGACACATTTACATTCAGGTTACGTGATTTTCTGTTTAACATTGTATGTATGATTAGATACTGTGACACTTGAGTGTCACAGTATCTAATCATACATACAATGTTATATATAGAGATTATAATTACATGTATAATTTAATCAAGTGTCAAGACTATCTGGTCTGCTTAATTACTGTAAAATACTGATGTTTATTAAGTTGGGTTATTTAGAATTTCAGTTTTATTGTAAGTTTTCGAAGACGAATTAAAGTTTTTAGCAGTAGCTTGGAATAAGGGTTTAGCCCGGTATACGACAACAGGCTCACCCCCAATTCTATGTCGGGGCGCACAACTTAACAGGTAGATTGTGGGAGTGTATTATAGTCCTTCTCCTACTCTTCCCTATGAGGAGTATAGGACTGGAAATAGTTATTAGATTATTTATAATGTTAAATTATTCTTCACGTCGTGAACATTATCACATAAACAAATGACTTAAAAAAACGTTATCATTATGCCTGTAATCCTCGAAGGGGTAAGAAGCGGATTGTGGTACACCCCCACGTTTCACCAGTTACGTTTAAGTCCCACAATGGAATAGGTTGTGAGCCACGACTGAGTGAGTTACGACTAGAAATTCTAAATTAGAAAAATCCAATAGGACCCTACCCAGGATTTGAACCCAGGACCTGCCGATCGGCAGTCCCGCTTGCGACCACTCGACTAACGAGGCAGTCACCAAATGACTTGTAATATAAAATATTCGTTATTCAAACTAAATGTCGACAAGGCTAACATTCTAACATAACCAAAACTTATTTAAAATGTTGCATAGACCTTAAAGAATGAAGGTTGCTTAAGTTCTAAATGCACAGAATGATATGCATCTCTAGATTGGCTTAAATATTTGCTATGAGCGGGCTGCCTCTATTTCGTCCGGCTTGTACTATTATCTATGTATTTTAATAGTCTTTATAGTATAAAGGACAATTCTATATATAAAAATAAAATTGAAATGTTTGTTTATAACCAGAATAATAGCTTTTTAACGAGTGTTTTTGAATGTATACAAGAAACATACATATGACAATTAGTTTTTCTCTATGTATGTTTGTTCAGCTGTTGTTTATTAAATTTGCTCTTTTCTTTTATGGTGTTAGCGCAGATATGTGTTCTAACGACGCGACGTATGTGTTATAGTTGGTAGTATCTGTTGAAGTTGCATTCTATTACATCATATATCTACTTATTCCTATATTTTTTTTCTATCATATATCATGGTAACAGTAAGTGAAAGCTGCATTATTTATTTTTAATGAAGCTTATAAAATATCACTGGAATTTTAATTTGTTAATTATATAAAAATAAAATTAACATAAATCAGCGGTAGATATTGGAAGCTGTAAATGCAGCATTTATTTCTAACAAATTATATTTATAGATATTATATAAATATTATCATATATAAATATAATATATTATTATATAAATATAAATGTATTATTATATAAATATAAATAATATATAAATATTCGTAGTCACATATTAAAAACAATATTTTTTGTAAGTATCGCGAAGGCTACTTGCATTATAATCAGCTTAAGTGTTATATAAACACATACATGTATATGATATATAGTTAAATAAATCATATACACACAATACACATATATCAACAAACAAGGCGATATTACAGAGGAAATGCACACGCCACCGCGATCAAGACCGCCCGGTCCGTCGCGCTGCATAGTAATCCTCTATTTACGGTTGTAGGCCATCGATAAAACTATTAAGAATGGAATAGACACTTTATGCCTCATTGTTCGTGTAGGAAATGTAATATATATGTACTATAAACACCTGCTTCCTAGATCAAGTCAATTTGTTTATCCGCTTCCTTGTATACTCAAGTAAAGTAAATTATTTCCTATGCTAGATAAGGATTGCCTCGGTGATGTACGGAATCCTTTATTGTGTAAAACTATAAGAATACCCCGACAACTTCTTTAAATAATCAATAAAAACGTTGAAGTAAAACGACAGTACATTTGTACACTGTCACGCCAGGTTTTACGGGGTAGGCTGAGAGCACTGAGTGTCAAACTATCTTTATAACAACTTCCTTGCAACGCTTTTGTTTATTTTAAACGAAATTAGTTCGTAGTTATACAATCTATAGGTATCGTTAATTAGCGAAGTATCCCAGTATACGCCTGAGAAGAAATTTAAAGTAAATATTTGATACACCTGATTTTTGTATTTTCTACAGTCCGTCATATAAGTATAATATTTTATTTACTAATCTCAATTGGGGACATTTTTCGAAACACTCGAATTTTGAATTTCGAATTGTGAAGCCACTTTTCATTTAGTATCCTAAATAATTCCTGTGTTACCATTAACATTAAACATTTCCGAGCCTTGTCATTTATGTACACATATTAAATATAGAGTATTATGAGAGTGCTATTTTATATAATTTTTTATTTTTACATATATAACATGTGGCAACCCTAACAATGTCATCTTGTTGTATAACACAGTAAAAGTATCGTTATTACAATTACATTCGTTTGTTAAAGTTACTTATGCGTTACAAAATATAAAAGTAATTTATCGGGGCAGACTATCATCACTCATTTTAATGAAGCCAGAAAAAAATTATAACACTGATAATATGTCAGAATAATATAAGCTGTCATAAAAAAATCCGTGTAAATAAAGATATAAAAAATTTCTTTTCGTTCTATTTGTTTTTGATTTCATTGTTTTAAATTAAAAACTACAATATTAATTTCCTCTGACTTCTGTGGTGGCTGGTATTTCAAAAACTAGTACCTCAGTGGACCTAAGCGGTACAATAAAACCGCATCGTAACTAACATTTATTTTTTATATAATTGATATAACGTTTCATAATAATTAACATACAAATTTACTATAATGTTTAATAAAATGTCACCTCACCTGAGATACATAACACTGATGGCACAAAAACAACACACACTATTAGACCCGCATAAACAGCACCAAAACTATTCAGTTTTCGACATATTTTGCCGATAAATCTTGTTATTGTTTTAGTACTAGTAACACCATTGTCTATTTTCGTACACTCCATCACAGATATTGGTAACTAAATTAAATGTTGATTTCTAAGGAAACAACGTTACATCACTGTTAAACAATTTTTCGTTTCCATATTACTAAGTATTAGCGATACAGATTATTATTTTATCGATCATTTATTTTGACAGTAAAAATGGCGCGAAAAGCGCAATGCGAGCGCACGACGCATGCGTAGCGTTCGGCGTGCGTACAATGAATCGTCAAGCGAAAACCTCCCGCCGATCAGCCTGTTTAAATGGAATGATTTGAAGATCGTGAATAATTTTCTGCTCTGCATACCTCAGACTTATTTATATGTATAATAATGGCTTTTTTTGATTGTTGAAATTGTAACTACGGCACTTTCCTTTTAATTGCGAATTTCTGTTCCAGTTGAGATTACATAAACTATGTTTTCTGTATACATATAGATTAACGATAATATTATATGAGTATCAATGCCTGTGACGCAAAATTTTAATTAAAAATATATTTGGATCATCATTATCGTCATTTGTTTGACTGTGTTGGTTGCAAGCGCGACTTTCGATCGGGAGGTCCCGGGTTCGATTCCCGGGTCCGACGCCACAAAAGAAAATTTAATTTAGATTTTATAGTAGTCGTTCGGAGTCTGGATATGTGCCCGATGCATGGCATAGGCATGACATGGCATAGGCTCTCCACCTATTCCATAGTGGGACGTAAACGTAACCGGTGAAACGTGGGAGTGTTCTGCATTACTAACATGGTTTTTTTACCCAGTGTGGACATTATTTATCTCCACGCTGGGTTATGTGTGTTGGGAATTGCAGAGCACAGCTTCTCGCTCTGTTTAACATACGCTCTTGACCGTGGGCGGTAAGAGCATGTAGATATTACTAGACAAGCCGCCCTTACCATGAACGCGACCTACCAGCGCCAGACCTTTTACGACAACCTGATATCCCGGTAGAGGGTCGACGGACGCACATAGCCGTAACTAATTTACCTTGGTCCGTAGGGGGGTTCATTAAACAGGTGATCGTAAGTAAAAATGCCGAAATGTCTTTTTTGCGATAAACATACATCCTGTAAAGAATTTTCAAATAACATCCCATGCCATTGCTGTAATAAAGTATTTTATAGGCCATTCAATTATTGAACAGAGATTTCAATAAATAAAAACACGTTCCAGGTATTTTATTGCTTTTGTTATGAATGACGTCAAATTTTTCTTTGTTTTATGACACAATCGGGTCTTGTAAGAATTATGGGGAACAAGAAATAAATCGGAAAAAGAAAACATATAAAATGTAACCAATGTCAATGTAAAATGTAACCAATACCAGATGAACAGTGTTGTTAATAAAGAAATATCAATGTGAATTTAGATAGTAAGTATAATCTGACCTTTTAAATATTAATCACAGTGATGCTTTCGAAGAACAAAATTATTATAATCCACGGCTTTCAAGCTACTACTCCGTTAGCATTATTGTCAATTTCGCACGGCTCAGGAAACTCAATAATGATTGTAATTAAAAATCGATATTAAGATGATTAAAATCTAAGATAAGTACCATGTCGTCGATTTATAACATTAACATCCCTAGTGTCGTTGTCATTAGACGTTGAAGTTAAAATCTTTCATTGTTTTGACAATAGGGTTAATATTAATTATTGTTATAAATAAATTTTTATTCTTCAAAACCGCAGATAAATAGCCCTTGTATATAGAAATGCGTTTAAAATTTACCGTCGCAACTTTTTTAATGACAGTATTGATTCTCATTACGGCGGCGGTCACCCTGGAAACTACTACGGAACAGAAAAATACAACTGTAAAAGCCTGCGTAGTACTTTGTATCCCTCCACCAGTTATCCCATATCCAGTTTTCTATCCTTCATACTATTATTATTATTATCCATATATTTTAGGTTGATCGCGTATATTTAAGTAATAAATATAAGAATACACCTGTTCATGTTGTTTTTGGATACGTTCTTTGTCATAATATATTTGCTCTTTGATTTTTTGTTTTGTTAGTTAGACGAGTAAACCTTGGTGAGTAGTTTGTGATTTTTAAATACTTTATGCGATTTTCCTTAAATATTATTAAATATTAAAGATTTTCACTGGAATTATATTTTATGTATGGTTTTGGTTATTACTGCGAATGTACACATAGTCATGTACCTAATAAAATTTGAAGGACAAAAATCGTAAGAAAATAAAAAAAATAAGTATACTATGTATTTGTCATAAACCTTTAGGAATTGCATTGACCTCGCAAAAATGTATTCATTGCGTAAAACAAATTAAATGTCTCATCATGTAAAAACAAATGAAATATTTTAATAAAATTTTGTATTTATGTTATTCTAATATGTTTATTTTAAGATAACGAATATTTATTACGATGGAAAAAAATTATTACCACCGTCTATCGATTAATTTTAGTTAAAAAATATAACAAGTATATATTTTTATTATAAATATATATTTTTTTTTTATATATTTTTAAGTATGCTCAATGAAACGGGATTGTAACAGCCAGATTTATATATAAAAAAAAACCATTATTTTCTAAGACAACTTTATTTGGCAGTACTACCTGCGTAACAATAGCTATTAAATCTTCAGTTGTATTTAAAACAAATCCTTAACAAGTTTTGGCGGGAAATCGTAGATATAAGATGTATATAAAACAAAGTAGGGAAGATCTACTACCGTTTTTTACATTGCTAAAACGAGAAGTTACAACAGCCATAGAAATGATAGCATTGCGTTTATAGAGCCATGATGATCAATTATTAAATTACCAGGTAGAGCTTTGAAAATAACTAAAAATGACCTGAAACAAAACCAATACGTCCACATAAACTG
>DWEC01004104.1:0-10085 GCA_018245735.1 Microceris miodesmiata | reverse complement strand
TAGCCGTGCCTATTTAGGCTGCGCTATACCGCATCAGCCGGTGGTCACAGCCTCGTCTGTTATAGCAGGGTGCACCAAGTGCAGGTGAGGTTGGCTTGGGCTCCTGAAATGGTGGTTGGAACCCCTTACACACTCGTTTTTCCGCCTTTTGGCTAAAATCAAAGTGTAATAAAAAATATATTATGACAATATGAAAGTTACTTTTAGGATTCAAAGATATTCTGAACTATCTTCATGTTATGGATCAATAAAATTCACATAGAACTCTATGGACATTTGGACTCTGAAAAATGTCTCTCTTAGCGTAGCACTTAGGAGTCAATGAAATGTCGACAAGCATAATGTTTTATATAACGCTACCTTTTTCTACAGATGTCAAATTCCTTTGGACTGAAGACGTGGTATATCTCATATATACAGACAGCCAAATATAATATAATAGATAAAAAAATCAAATCTAATTTCTTTGTTTGAACGGTAGATACATAAAGTTGATATATATACTCTTACATAGATAGAGAAAATAATAATGCTTTGTTCTGGCTATACAGGTAAACAATATTATCAACAAACAAAGAAAACTAATTAACAAAACAAGTTTATGTTTAGAACGGGCAATGATTTTGAATTTATATCTAATGTTCTGATCAAAAAATAAAATTAGATACTCGAAAATAGTACCTACCAGTAGCAGTGACTACTACGCCTACACCACTCTGCATTCTAAAGCGAATTAGCCACCACATGTTAATTATGAAACAATAAAAACCTGTCAACTAACAGTAGGATATGTTTTTACGTGTTATATAATAAAAAACAGTTTCTGTTAATAATCACCTCGGCCGAGAATCGAACCGGTAATCGAGACATTGAGTTGTTAAGTTGAAATATAAAGATACTAGATGTGGTCTCACGAGCGTAGATGTGCTTTACTTATCCCACGTAGAATCACTGTTCCAATTAAAAATCAGTTTTGAAATAGATATAATTGAATTTGAATCAGAAACATACGAGTATGTATTATAGAATTATATTATAATAGTGTTGATTTTTCTCGAATTAATTCCTAGATAATATATTAAAAAATGTGGTAGACCAAAAAACATATATGCATATTTAGAATTAATTGTCTTCTGATAAAGTCTCTTATTAAAATTTCTTTGAAATCATTATAAAAAAATGTTATGTCAACATTAAATTATACGTATCATTATTTTATTATTACAAATAATCCAGTATTTCTAGGGCTCGAATAAAATATTTTCAGTAAGATAAATGATGAAAGACTTTTAGAAGTAAATATAAAAACGACCATATAAAATATGTATATATATTAGAACTCTATACACAATATATGATAAGATATTATTAGTGTTTTGTTCTCGCTATTTCTCCTGATATCCATGTACACCGCAACTCATCCACGACTTGTATCTTCCTGAAACGTGACGTTTATTTAATAAAAGGAACCGCACGTCAAGAGAATTGCTAGAAACATACATCATGTATGTACGGACATCATGTTTCACTTCGTTACTTGTTTGAGAGTTACATACTTTTTAGCTTATTCGTTTCCTTACATGTACTTTGTTAAGAAATAATATCGGTTATAAAGTAACCGTACAAATATATTCATGCGTTGTATGATGTTGGTGGTTGGAATCATCTAATTTGTTGAATAACATGCCTTTAAAGCAGAAACCCGGAGCTTGCTCAGCGGTTGAATTTTTGTCTCTTCGTCAGATTATCTAAACGAGAGGCTGGTATCGTCGCAAATGTTAAACAGCAAATTGTCTAAATGCCTCCCAGTTTAAAGAATCCATCAGGTTACATTCAATATTATTAATAGGAATCTAACCAACATTATAATCAACTTGCAGGAGTGATTTGTTCTCGCTAATCTAAATCGGCGATGTGTGAAAATAATAATCATGTTAAAAATCACAACTTAATCATAAAGGGCACAGCCATTCGCCATGGCCCGAGATGTAGTAATACATGACGGTACAACGTGCGATCATCTTGAGAGAAATAGCTGTGGAGTGCTGTCATCGAACCTTCTGCTCGTATATAATAAACATTGTGTCAATTATTCATAATATGTAACTACAGGCTATGATCAAACTGAGTTGATTCAGATGTCGACATTTATGAAACCTTCACGACATAATTATCTCTAATAATGTCAGTGATAGATAGATGATACTATCGTTCTATCTACTGGTGATTAATTTTTGCTGGAGACAACCATGGGACTAAGGTCAGTGGTACACCCCGTCCCTAATCTGCCCGCAATTATAAAATAATGTTTGACAATTAATTGAATATGGGTTTTGTAAATTGATTTAACCAGAAGTCATAAAGGATACTGGTATTAGTAAATTAAATAACATTAGCCTTAGTTTATTTAGGGTACACTGCATCAAAAACGAACTAATTGTTCAGAATAATAGTTTTTATATTTTTTTCGGTCACTAACAAAAGCTGTGCACTCACCTTGTGTAAGTATAAGTTTAGAATCAAAACGGTAGCTAAAGTCGTTATTCCCCAAAAGCATTAGGAACACAATTATATTACGTTCATAAGAAAAAATATGACATGAAGGATGCTTAAGTAAGGAACCTTCCGTGACGAGGTAATAGTCACAATAAAATCCTATAAAGCTACTCAACCCGCCTTTCTACTACATATGTTAATTTAATTAATTCTATGGGAGTCCACTGCCAAATATAGATAATAATGGGTATAATATTTAAATTCTACTAATTTAAAGTCCACACGTTGTCATTATAACATCTAAATAACAATATGATTATGTCTTTTTAACATGCCTTAAGTTATAACAGATGGACTAATTATTAGCGTAAAAGCTAATGTTACTATAATATTCAATATTAAAGCATTGAAAATACTTTATTTAAGAAAAAATTTATATAAGAAAAACAACATGTAGGTACGGTGGTCCCCATATGTTAAGTCATCATCATCATCAGCCTCTAGATGTCCACAGCTGGACATAGGCGTCCCCTATATTTTAAGCGAATAACCGATAATATTAATATTATATAGTTATTTTTCAGTGTATTATGAAATCGATTAAACCAAATATAATAGAAACAGAGTAAATAATAGGAAGAATATACATTTATTATGATCGTTATCATCTCTTGTATCTTTGTTCAAGGGATGAACTCGATATAAAAACTCACAGCAGAAGTTAAAGACTACTGAGTAGGGTCCAGTGACAGTGTTCAAACTTTACCACACTTTAGACAATCACACCACAGCTGATTACTATGGAGAACTAGTAGAGATTTCTTACCGATTGTTTTCTTTAAAATTATAGCGAATAACAAGTAAAAATTACAAAGAGAACGTCTACGGTGGTCATTGCTTTAACTAAAGTAGGTGCTAATACCCAATAAAATTATATTCCGGTTAGAAAGTAAAAATACCTAATATTATTTTAAAATATCAAGCAATTGAAAATTTCCTTTTACAGTTTATTTTGTAATAAATCACCAATATTTTTGAACACGATTCAGTAAACAAGATAGACTTCACCGTATTCTTAAAAAGATCAAAGCAATCAGAAACCTATAGGTCAAAAATATAAAAACATCAACAGAAATATAATCATCTGTAATGACCTTAGTGATAGATCGAACTGTCATTATTCTACATCTTGGTTCTTACATTTGGCTTTAAATAACGGTCCAACGATTGGCCAAAATATTTGCGGTACACCAAGCCCATAAGCTTACAACATCATAGGGTTGCAATATTCTTAAAATTAAAAATAAATCAGTTTACATCGTCGAATATCGTCTAATGAGGAATATATTCTAGACTACACACTGACCGCTTACGAGTACCTAACTAATGTATCAGAAAAAAACATATTTCATAATCAAATTTGAGTAAGTGTGCAAACTATGTAAGTACTTACTAAATACTCTATGTACAAATTTTCCGTCACAAGGTAACAACTTTAAGCTACCAGATAACTCTCTATTCGTACCTGCACTCAGTGTATCCCAGACCCTATCCATCGATTGTTGACTAATACCAGCCTATAATTGTCTGACATTTTGACACTCTGACCCAACGAAGTAGACATAAATTCGCTTATGCAAGACACGTAGGTATGTGTCTGACACGTAATTGTAATGACATCCTTGGGAACATCCGAAAGAGGCGCGCCCGAGATTCATCTTGAAAAAATATTTTTATGGAACTAACTTTTCTATAGGTTATACTGTCACTGCATTTCTTTATCCGATAGGAAAGAGAGATTTTATACGCGAGCATTGTAGTCGGTGTTCAGGTCCGTGGAGATATGGTTCACATTGAGGGGAAGGCTGATTCTATATCAGCCTTGATCCGTGGACTAGACAACGGGCAATGTGCGCCAACACATTAAACAGGCTGCAGGATAAACTTGAAATTATCGCGAATCTTAATTGGCTTTATTGTAATAAATGTCTCTTACTTATGTTGTAGAGTCTTATAACATCACTACTACCATTTACTCCTGTATTACCTTATTTTTATTCTTAAACTGCTAGTTGAACTAGTGGTTGCATGCGCGACTCCCCAGCAAGAGGTCCTGCGTTAGATTACCGGATTGGGTAAAATATTGTGTTTTTCTAACTTAAAATTCACAATAGTAGCTCGAATTTTGGATGTCCGTAGCCTCATCCCGTGTTCATAAGAGCAACATAACAGATGAAATGTGAGTGTACTATATTTCTCTGCCTGTCCCATCATGTAAATACAGGCGCAATGTTATTCTTTCTTCTTTTCTCCGAAATCAAACGATATATCTCAACATTACGAAATTTAATGGTGTCCCCAGTTCAACAAGAAATAATGTCGACATCGTCTGGTGCAGTCTTGCACAGCCTCGAATTTTTTTTACAGGTATATTCTTGATATATACAAGTCAGCATACAAATTACACTTCGCTATAATAAACATCATATTTAATGCAAATAGGAATTATTGAGTAAAAAAATAATATAAACTTGATGTAAGTAGGTAAACGACACATAATTATAATAAATAATAGAGCTCATTTTACGGTAAAAAAATTTAAACCTATTGCAATTATAATAAATTACTTCTAAACTAAATTTTGCAATTAAACTGTCAAGTTAGCTATTTAAAAGTACATCTACGACTCTAGTACCCGAAGGGGTAGACAGAAGAATGTTGTACACTCCCATGTATCATGTATGTACATAGGTCCCATAATGGAATAGCTAATTAAATAAAACAAAGGTAATAAACACTGGACGCTCGCAGGCAGTAAATATAGAATATCAGGCCAAGCCATCGCTGAAATTCTTAGACATATTTGTCCAATCAAAGTGTATGAACCAGTCACGAAAACTGAGCTAACCACGGAGATCAAATCAGTATTTAGATGTTTCTGCGATACACACAACTCGATGCATATTATCATCTTTATTTTAAAATCGACATCTATTTTTATCTTACATCCTGAATGTCCAAGTTTTGAGATTATAAAACTTAAGCTTAATGACAGCGAGATATGAGATATGATAGTTATAATATAATATCCTGGGTTGACTCATAGACAGCCGACTGATTTGAAACTAAGCATATTCTGAGCTAGAAAAACCGAACTTCTAATAAAAATATCAGTAAACGAATATTTATAAATATATACTTATTTAGATAAATTATAGAGAAACAAATTGCTCATCAAATATGTACATAGTTGGTGTTGGTGGGAGTCGAACCTATGATCCCTACATTAGCAGATACGGTCAGCCTCTCAACCAAGACCAGTCGACTTCAATTAATTTGGAAGACGAAAATTTCGATGCGAGTATTGCGAATATATTTGATGTCATCAATGAATATTTTATCCATTAAAAATAATCGTTAATTTTTTCACTAAGTTATTTTGAATTGATTTCTTTACTAATATAGTATATATTGGCTATTCACAAGCGTAGGAAACAAAATATATATTATTTAAATTACTTTTCAGAAGACGAGAGTTCTGACAAAATTTTTGTTTTGACAAAGCCATTAGAGGGATTCAGCTTTTTTGATACTTAAAAATATATAGTAACTTCTTTTCAATTACGCACATGTTATTTCTAAGGTCCACATAAATTAAATCTTTAAAAACCGTACAATGTTTTACCAATATGCTGCTTTGCTCAAATTAGAGATATATTTTTTTTTTCAGTAGATGACAAAAAATATTCACAACGACTATACATTTAAAAATATTGCCCATTGTTGTAAAAATATCACCCTAATGATATTACACTTACGCCTTACTTTTCATGGTCTTCTTCATAATAGATGAATATGAATTTGGAATATTTATGATTATGAACTTGGTCTGTGACAGTAACTTTGTGCCGATTCAGTTTTTTTATCCTATAATAGGCTAGCGTTTAGCCGCGATCCCGCTTGATGGTTAGCGCGAATGCGTCCTAAGATGAACACACAAGAGCCTATACACCCTTGTTTTGAAGAGTCCTGGGTCGTATGTTTCCGGTAACACGCAGACAGGGTATTTAACTCCTTAGCCATCGAAATAATAAAGTTTATTTGGTATTTTCAAGTCAACAGGTATGTAGATGTAGATTTGATGTCATGCGGTTATTAAATTTGATGGGACATTTTAAAGGGAGGCTACACTAACATCCCATATAACACTTCCGTATATTCATACTTATATCTCCACGAAGAGGTCGGCAAGATGCAGTACACTACCACATTTTGCTAGTTACTACATAAATTGATCAGTTCTAAAACGAACCAATATCATTGCCCCAGTAATCATCACAGTTATTTCAATATAAATGACGTTATCTAAATGCTCAAATGTTACCCATTAGATATCTGTTGATTGGAATTTCATCAAGTCAATAAAACAATGAGCGACGATCCATTATACATAATAAAACTGCCGAAAGTTTAATTTAAATTCTGCTGAATATTACTCTATTAACAAATATTATACGCCTTGTTACTTTTTTATTACATCGTTAATATTTAATATTTCGCAAGCTACATTGCGCAAAACATGATGTATCTTTCAATATATTGATAAGATAGAGACAGCAATTTTTGACAGATGACAGATGGCTTGTAAACGTCAATTACACGACGATAGTTAAACTCTATAATTGGATAAATAAAATATGTTTTCAACTTCCACCTTTTGAAGATTCCCAATTCGAAGACATTATACTCATTATGTAAAGTCGCAACGAGATAAATTATATTAGGCTCTATAGTAGGATTCCCTGTAACCTAGAAATCGTAGACGCATAAATCTGTTATTATGATGTGTTGCTAGACAAAATTCGAAATTAAATCTGTTATAGGTTACTGCGTTGTGTTGAGAATTATTTGGATGAGATAAAACCCTTCGTTAGATTCAGGCCACAGTAATTAATTAGTTACCTACATTTTAAGTTTCGAGACATCTCGATATATGACTATCTCATTCCAAAACAAGTAACGCTTGCGCTATGATAATCAGGCAGTTATCTGTTTTTTATACCCAGACAAAGAATGAATAATTGTTCACTATAAAGATATTTGTCCTGGGTAGAAATAAAACCCACCAAACCGGCGTTGGTAGTCAGGTTCACTAAGTAAGTAACCACCGCAATAATGGTTAAATCATAAGGGCTACTAAAACTTTAAATGCAATTTAACACGAGCTACTGACACGCATACAAAGCATTATTTCATTAACAGTACAAAATGTCGTAAACTTATGAAATACGAACTGGCGGCGATAGCATTTCAAGTAACGCGTCTATCATAAAAGCTTCAAGAATAAACCTTCAACAAACAAGGTAATTAACTTGAAATCGTAAATAGATTCTTGAAAATTTATGTCCGAGTTTCGTTGTAACCGAAAAGGTCTATTCAAAATGTGACAAGCTTTACAATTTTGCTTATGAGTACTTATAGAGACTTTTTGACCGAAGGCTTTAAGGTTATGACACATTATTTCGTCGTGCGCAATGGTATTTTAAAATTTAAATATGTCGCCTTCGTGTTTACGGCCGCGGAGTTCGTCCTAAAACATGCAACAAAGACAATCGCTCTAAAGTACTGTACATAATGACATTCCATACAAGAATTTATCAAGTTCTTGTTAAGATTGTGTCAAACCATCATTCTGAAAACAAATATAACAATAATCCTATCCTAGATTCCAGTTTTTAGTATTTTTAGATAAGTGTATAACAGATTTTCATAAAATACATATGCATTACTAGTAGAAATAAAAATAAGTTCTATAAGTGAAAGCTCTATAAGTGAAAACTTGTAATTGGCCATAAAGTACTCATCACTTTTAATATATTTACTTACATGTAAACCTAGCTGTAAGTTTTCCATAAAATGTAAAATAAAATAAAATAAAATAAGTTTAACTTTGTTTATTATCACTAATTGATACATGATAACCATGTCTTACGCTTCTAGATAGTGTACAATGCTAAACAGCTAGACCAGCTCTTGTTGGTCACAAACTTCTACAGTCTCTCTATAGCCGCTTACCCCAGAGTGCTCAATTTTATTCATTCTTATCGCCAGTAGCTTTTGCCACGCTTCTCCACCGGCTTTGATTGTTGCTATTACTACAACAATATAAGAGTCACATCAATAGATATTCTCGCACATATAATATTGAAACAGGATAAAAGTTTATATTATCACAATAAAGAGATCTCTTTCAGGCAATATTTCTCAAGAGGTCATAGTAAAAAAATAATTGTAGCTGCAGACAGTACCGTCCGTCGTGTTCATTGATGTCAATATTGATACGATCAGTTACATCACTGTACCACAAGTAAATAATGTCAGAGAAGGTGCTGAGGAGAAATATTAATTGTGTAACGCTCATAATCAAACTCCGTCAATCAATGATCTGGGAGCCCTCATGCACTTGCAGATCACATTCGATCCGTAAAGTTAACTCACACTGAGGGTTGGGAGATGTAATCGTACAACGTAACAATGTGTAAAGTCCGTTACTTTAATTCCAATGATTCATCATCATCATGATGAATGATTATCATCGGGCAATTATCACTATATAATATTGAAGGTTTTGTCCACCAACTACAGACAAACTTTGTGCAGATGGTACAAAAAAGTTATTTAACAGAGTCTCTATTGCAGAAAAATCTGTGTACTTAAAAAAAATGTTATTTGAGGATAATTCGTGAAAATATATGGGCAGATTTGCCAAGACACTGTACATCAAAAACGTATAGAGAAGATGGATACGATGATACGGAGGCTTTCCAACCTAATTCTCAGGAGCAGCGGTGCGAACATGGTACGTTTTAGATACTATGCTATGAATTCAATTATTATATTTGACATTAAATACAAGAACCTACGGATCGCATTTTAACTTAAGAACACTAATTGCATTACTAGATGTCTTGTAAGGTGGAACGTTATAACCAAAGAAAACTTTAGTTTCAGTATTATAATTTACACAGTTTCATCGTTAATAGAAGGAATCTTAGGGCGAGTAAAATTATTCTAATTAATAATAATATTGATATTATCTTGTAACAAATCATATACGGATATCTGATCACAACCTAGGCAGAGGTACTATGGTAATCAGACAGTTGAAAAATATACACAAATAAATAAATACGACTACATTAGTCCTTTTCTAATAATTTCTATAAATAACGAATACCTGTGGCCATAATACAAATATTTTTTCTGGGTAGAAAATAAACCAATAATTTCTCTTTCAGCCGTCAAGATCGGTAATTATTAGACCAACTAATTGGTTCATCGACAAATTTTACCTTTAGTCTTTTATAATAAATCGTCACGCTTACCACCTCTAAGATAATCACCAGCCCTCCAAACATTCCATTATTCTGCATGGGCCATTTTTGAATAACAATTCTTGAAGCCGTATATTATTAAAAAAAAAATATATATAAATGAAGTGTGAAATACAAATTTTAAAATTTATATTTTCAATACATATATTACAAATATTTTATTATTTACATCCAAATCTGACAATTGCTAATACA
>DWEC01004103.1:0-10085 GCA_018245735.1 Microceris miodesmiata | reverse complement strand
TTCAATTTTGTACCAATTATTTCTTTGGGAAAAAAATATTTTACGTTTTATTCTTTTTATTACACTAGACAAAACGCTAACTATCCACGTACCATATACATAATCCTAATGAAAAATAAAATAATATTAAATTCAACAATTATCATCGCTTAAATACGTAAATATGATAATTATAAATCATGTGCGTAAAAACATTTAAAACAAATACCGTTAGCATCAAAAGAATTCGTATGACAAATAAAAACATTACATCTAATAGGAAACTAATACCCGTAGAACAAATTGCAACAATGTTCACTCGTACCTTTGGACCGGTACCAGCTACATCTTCGCGGTTTTAAATTCTATACACTAAGGCCATGTGCACAACGAATTCACTACACATATAATAAACTAAACGTATATACAATGACATTAAATATTTTGACTGTATCTTAAATACTATACGAATATACATAATATTTCCTAACAGAGCACAATTCAAACATGTACATGGCCGAAGTTCACATATAACACTGACGTGTATTCGACATCCACGGACGATTACTTCAAGACAACAATACACACATATCTCCCGTGATGTTTCATATAGCTTATTACTTAGCCGTAATCATCCAATCATCTATGACGGACAATTTATCTTAAATACCTATGTACACAGAATATTAACAGTAATCGTTCTCACAATATATGCTTTTAATAGAACACCTACAATCTAAACGATAAATAATAAATACTTTATAGATAGCATTATTTACAAAAGCTCACTGCGCCCGATCGGCTCGTCTTTTGTCGACGTGTCCTTTGAAGTAGCTTATTTTCATCAGTAATTACCTACTGCCGAAGCTACATTGATTTCAAATAATCATCCCCTATAAGTGTATTATGTGAGAGTATCGGTTACAACACGTGAATTCCGTTAGGAAACGTAATAATAAAATCACGAAAACTATCAAAAATTTAAGAAGCCATTGAAAATGCTGAGAATTGGGTATAATAAGGGTGATTATGAACCGGTTGTAACGAAACGCGTATCAGGGCGCGAACAATGGCGACGTCTTTGTCCGGCTGCAGAACTCCCGCCCGAATCAATACTTAATAATCACCGATTGTTAACTAGCCTTTGTCGCTGAAATAATAAGGGAATGTCGCGGCCTTCTCGATCGGATTCCGGTTACAGTTGGACGGGCGCGAGGGAGGACGTCGATTCCAGATCAATAAACGTTAAGCATAACGAACAAGTTTTTCTATCGTTTCTTGGACAAAGAGATAATAAATCATAAAATATCTTTTGTGCAACGTGTTCTGTGTTTTGTAACTGACTAAACAAAAGAGTAAAAATGGCTAACTTTTTGCACTACTTCGCCTTGCGATTATGCAAATGGCACGACAATAAACTTCTAAACTATAACATCTATAAAAGGAATGCTTTTTTGCGTACGTATAATGAATAGGTAACTACCAAACGAGACTGCGTCAGTAGTCTTACCGAGAAGGCTAACAAAGAACGTACAAAAACATCGACCATTGCAACATTTTCTAGAGCAAGTGTTGATTTAGTATCTCACAAATACATTTAAAGGCCGTAGAAGGAAAAAAGGAACATCGAAAACAAGTCATTACGATGACGGCCGACGGTGGCGCGACTCTATGAAGATGGAACTCGTATACCGGCTCAACGGCGCGCAGCCTGTGGGACAGGAGGAGCACCCACTACGCGGAGTGCACACGCAGGTCGGTCGGCGAGTCCGGCGTGGCCGGCCTTCGCGGAAGCGACAAATCTTCAGGCTCCGTCTGTTCGGGCCAGTCGTCCCAACGCCAATCAGGAGCTACAGCAGCGGGGGGACTGGGCGCATCAGTTTCGCATCCTCCTCCTGAACATCTATGAAGTGCTGCCGCCTGTCTTCTCCTAAATCTTGCTCCGCAACGACATGCAAATGGTGCGTCGCCCTCGTGTACAAGTGCATGGGCTTTCAGTTGATTGGAGTCAGAAAAACGCGCCGGACAGCGCGCACATGCGTATGGTCGTTCCCCAGTGTGCACGCGCAAGTGTCGCCGTAGATTGGCAACCTGAACGAAGTGTCGTGGACAATGTGGGCAGCTGTAGGGCTTTTCTCCAGTATGTAAGCGGAGATGGGTCTTGAGATGGTGATCGCGAGTGAAGCGTTTGTGGCATTCTCCACATTCAAAAGGTTTCTCTCCAGTGTGTGTACGTTCGTGGTTTTGTAGAACATGTTTGTAACCGAATGATCGTGAACATACTTTACATGTAAAGAGCTTATCACGGGGTGGGTCGGCAGCACCAGGGGAAGAGCCTGAAGAAGGAGGTGAAGGTGGAGCCGTAGATGCGGTGTCATCTAGTTTGGGTGTGCGGCGTCGTTTTCGTGATCGTTCTAGTTCTGGTGCGGGAGGTGGTAGTAATGGTGCTGGCGGAGACGGGGGCCATGCGGCCAGCAGGGCCCCGGAGTATAGTTCAGCCGGCAGCCCAGCCACGAGTGCGGCGGCGCGGCTGGCCAACAGGCGTTCGGCCAGCATCGGAAGCGAATCTTGACGCATGCTGGATAACGGCCTTACCGACACACCTGCGATCAAAATATTTTGTCATTAATTTTCAATAACCAAATACATCTTTATATTAATACGTATGTAATTTCAACACTCAAGTTTTAACACCCGTTCCTAACTAACACACTTCCTTTACGCGTTGAGTCTCGGCTTAAACAAACATGAAGCCGAACCTATCAATGGCACATATACTTATCAGTGATAGAGGACAAAAAATCCGGCAAAAACCGTAAGCCAGACGCTACGGAGGAAACATTTGGTCGCAATCACGCCGCTGCAGGTCGCTTCCGCCCCGACCTGTTGCGCAAATTGCCGCTCACTACGACTACCTACTTAGTTTCTGTTTCATTTATATTAATACATAGCATTATGATATTACTATCCTACGTACTTATCTCGTTTTATTGCCGCGAAGCAATTAAATTATGAAGCTGTGTTGACAGTGTAGTGGCAGTGGTAGCAAAGCGGGGAGGCGCGGGTGGCAGGCAGAACCGGACCACTTACCTACATAATGGAATTAATTATTCCTCCAACGACAGACTCCGCCCGCGCGCTCCTCCCAAATTATATTCAAATATTAATTTCGACGAAGAAAAGCCTTTTTGAGAGCACTTAATTAAAATTAGACAAAATCATAATTGAAAGTTCTTCTTGAGGCGTGAAGAGACCGGTGGGGAGGGGCAGCTCCTGCCTTACATTATCTACTTAGCTGTGGAATTAATTCCGGGCGCCTCTGTACTGCGGCGTTGCGTTTAATTGAACGACGAGAAATATCTTGTCCTTTGCTAATATAAGTAACTATGTATTTTAACGTATGTACTCGTAGTACTCGCTTCTGAAATGTATAACTATAGAATCATTGTTTAAAGAAAATGTTGATAAGTATCATTGATTAGATAATTTCAACATAATATCAGAACCCAAAAAACAAAGATATTATAGGCTTTAACAATGGTGTTGAGAATATTTTCGTATTTAAAGTTTATGATTAGGAGAAGGCGTCACCGAGGCACGTGCCGTCGGCTTATCCCATAACTTTTTAATAACATTCCTTTGCTGTTTTCGAGACGAACCGCGAGCCGTGCGCGGGATGTGTCCGGAATTATAACACCTCGTCATAACTCAGTATTTACAACCAGTCGCTCATTTCCCTAAAGATTTACATTACACAGTGATCCTTTTATTTTTAATAACTTTCATTTATTAAATTGCGATCTATTAATTTGTTGCATAAAATCATATCACAAAATTGAAAGCATGACCACTATTACAATCAAATGTTTTTTTCTTCATTTTATAGGGCATAATCTCATCTTATTCGGAATTAATTATTGTAATACGTTTTTGATACAACGTTCTATTTTGTGCTGAAATTCAAACTCAATTTTTTTTCTATTGACGTACATAAATTGTATTTTTTGTACATACTGCTACGTACGTACAACATCCAAGTGGTATTTGTTTTAGATTTATTTGAGATCCTTTACATTTTTCCCTTTTTACAATATTTCCACCTCTTTGTTTCTAACCTTCCTCTACTTTCTTTACTCAGGAAATCTCCACACCAACTCTCAATGTACTCAATCTTTCCAACCTTACACTTTCTTCTAATATACTATTTTCTATTGTACTAAACCTCGTAACTCTTCCGGTCAACAAAATAATGACGCTGTCAGTATTATTATGCATTTCATTTTAATCATTTAGAACAAACGAACACCTGCATTAAAAATCCGTGAAATCAAATCAGCTGTTATATAAGGCTGGACACTTTTTCAGTTTTGCCTTTCAGATATGTGTTCGTATATAAGGACATGTCACAAATGTAAAACAAAGCACCTATGCTATAAAATACATATCCTGATTCATCCAGTTGTTATTTAATGCTAGACATTTTTTTTAATTTGGTCGGTCCGTTACATCTATAACAGAAATATTTTATAAATTGAAAACAAAAAGACATGTACGCAGTAAAGTACAATTAATTTAGGCTTGGTATTTGAAGCTACATTATTGTTATTTTTGTTTTTCAGACATTAAGCGCATCTTATTAACTTTATTTAACTATGCAATTTAATTTTTTTTACATATTATTATTATTACATGTGGCAGTGTAAACGTATGCACTTAAAATGTTACTATTTTTATTGCGATTTTCTTTAATTCATGTTAGGACTATAAAATTATTTTTATTGCAATTTTTTATTTATATAAATAAGATTGTTGACAGTTTTCATTATTTATCAATCAACGAACAAAATGAACATTGCTAAAAATGGTTCATTAAACATGTTACGAATGTAATGTTGACAAATTATTAATAATCAATCAATTAACTAAATGGATTTTATTAATCATTGGCAAAAAATGGTTTATGAAAGGGGTTGTTACCGTTGACACAGGAGTGTCTGTCGTGCTTTATTGGCGGTTCGGCTCCCGGCGGGTGACAGTCGGTGATAAATTTTTACTAGTGGCTGGCACACCCTTCGCCGCGATGTTTTTTACGTGCTAAAGAGTTGTAATTATCCCCTTTAATACGCCATAAATATTTGTCAATAACCCATACTCAATACGTTTATGGACTCGCCCGAGCCGCCACTCCATAACTCATTATTGCGCAAGGGCCCCGACGACTGGCACCGCAATGGTCTTTTTGTTAAGGTCTATACATTTTTTTGTGTACTTACATTATAAAAATTGTAACATAATCGCTTGTTTAATTATAACCTAATTGTACGGATGTTTTTGATAGGGATTGCAAATGTAATTTTTATTGATACTTAAGTCCTTAAATGTTTTTATGAGCATTATAAACATTATTTAGTGAAATACATTTCAGATCCCGTTTAAAAAAGGCTGCTTTCTTATTTATTTTTTGTACATATTTTAAGTTAATTATATGTACCTATACATATGTTCGTAGCGATGTCTAAATGGACTAAATTTAGTGGACTCTTCAAGTTTAATAGGATTAAATAGGATCTATTCCTAAATACATTGCCTTACGTAAGGACATTACGGCGCTCGCCTGGCAGATTACGTACTCGTATGGTTTCGGTATTTTAGGGTTAACTACAATACCCGAATCTTGTACGGCATCCTCACCACTGGCCTTCATATTACAGTTACTCTATAAATTACTTCCATTCAGGGCCGTATGTAACTAAGAATAAATGTATTTTTAGCAGCGAATAAAAATTGTGGATAAAATAGGTTCTTGTAACATTACGATTTATTACGTAAAATTTATCATATCCGCAATACCTTAGTGCATGTTGATTAGATAGAATTAGAGTTAATGATAAAAACATGAAACAAAAGCTACGAGTCAATTTTTTATGGCAATGAGCACAATATTATATTTAATTTATTTACTCTCAATATTAATTAAGGAAACATTTGAGTCTTTCAAGAATCTGAAAGACATGCTCGAAAAGTCGGTATCGTGATATCTATAAAGTATTACTTAAATATTAAATCTTATTACGAAACCAATAAGCTCCCCGTACCTTTATGTATTTATAGTAATAAACTACGAGACATATTAAAAAGTCCAAAGTCAATCGGTACACGTATTTAAAAAATATTCAAATGCAAAAAGAAAAACTTAAACACAAACTCGAAGATATCTTTATATATTACCTTATTAACATTGAAAAGGAGTCTCATCCGCACTCAACTCTTTTCATAAGCAGGGACAACCATTAAAAAAACATTCAAAGTAATCGGATGTCTACATGTCGTAGCAGTGCGCTACACGCGATGTATGGAAGCTGTAGCAGAACGCTACGCGCTCGCCGCAGACTGCGCTTGACTGAATCTGCAAAAGCTCCCGTAGATGCAAATAAACCATGTGTGCTGCGCGCCGGCGGCCAATAGCTGTGCTCGCTACACGCATGTCGGTGCCGCTAACTTTTGAAACTTTACATCCATGCCCTTACAAATTCAGACTGTACAAATTGATAAAATAAAGTAAAAGTCCACAAACCTCGGGAGTTCTGAGAAGATTGCAGCGATAAGGCCATCTCACACCAACTTCACAATTAATAGTCATTCATTTATTTCCACTGGTAACAGTTTATTGTTTTGATGATTGTCCAAGCTACTTTTATTACATTTATAATTGAGATGATAAAAGTAAGTAAAATTGAGGAGTCGATGAAAGATGTTCCGACGGCACGGACTCGCGACTGTAAATGTACGAAGCTCGCAGTGCGAGCGCGCTTGGTGGGACCTACCACAACACTGGCGGTGGAGCGGCGAGCGTGGTCGGCCGCCCCTCCGCGATAAACACACCCCCACGCTCCTCCCCGGCCCCCGGCGCCCCGCACCGCCCCCCGGTGCACTCCACGTGCACGCAATGCATTCACTTTTTATGGCCGTTACTACATTATGTTCCTTGCCTACCAGTTTTTTAGCTGGCCGTAACGAGCATCACATAAGCACTTTTTATGTTTATGGCCGGCTCCTGTACGGACGGGCGGTACTTTCTTTTCGAACTAATTTGAGAACGCGCTTAGATATTTTATCTGCTACTGAACTGTTGTCGCTTGTTTTTTACAAAGAACAGGTAAACATTTCTCTGGAATTTTCTTCAATAGCGTATAATTCTTTATAATTAGTTGATAACTAATAATGTTAATAACAATGGGATATTTAGACAATTTTATTGTAAATGAAATTATTTTATACAAATGCAATTACCTTACCCTATATTTTTTGTTCGTTCGTTCGTTCTTATGAAATTTCGTTTTTGCAAAATGTGTAGTAAACAGTCGGCACTCATAAGTGACTAGTTATACATCACCAACCTACCGTGAATTGGACTCTAGAAGTTGTCCGGTTGTTAGTCCATTAGTATATGACATTATTACTAATTACTACTGTTAAATTGGGAACATGACTGAAAAATAGGGAATTTTAGTATCATTAATCCAGTTATATATGTACGTAATAAGCGCAGCTAGTATCAGTTACTATCTAGAAGTCGATACTAGACGCTTCGCTACTCCTGAAGACTGAAATTGAGATCACCTGTAGTATTCACGTGAACTCGCACATCCTTCTAATTGGAACACATTTATTAACTATTGTTTCACAGTACAATTATGTCATCTGTCATCTGTAGAATCTTACACTGATTGAAGCCTGTGGGAGACATTTTTTAGTGTATGTATACGATAGCAGTATCAAATTGTAATACCTAACACTCTCCGTAATCGTACATAAGGTAACGTTAATTGTAAATTGTAAAACGCTGTGCTAAGAAACACATTGAACCATTAAACCTATGATATATTTTAATTGGGGCTCTATTTTAGTTAAATTACCGAACAACAACAATAAGAAACATGTGTTATTATTTTTCATATTCACAAAAACATATGCTCATATGAATTCAATAATATTAATTCATTATGTTTACTGTAATAACAATGCTCGAGTGAAATTCCTCAAACTAATCACTTCGTGTTGCCATTACTTTAATCACATTCGTATTTTTAATAATCCGTATCACAAATTACTTTATAGATACACTTCCAATAATCTGTTAATGAAAGTGTATCGTAATTACTGATAAGTCATTACTATAATGATTGTATTAAACCTGTCTAGATGGCATTTGAAATGCGGTTTTGTGCAGTCTTTAATATAATTCGAGTGTATGTGTACTTAAAGCATATTAGAAGTATTAAAATATTACAAGGAAACAAACATTAAGGGTAGCTTATATTGTAGCTTATAGTGTATTAGTGTAGCTTATATATTTTAAGATGATTGGTACTGAAATGCCTAGAGTAGGTATTGTAGCTTAAAACCTAAAGCTGTTTAGACAGTATTATTTATGTTTGTATTATTAATATTTTACTTACATTCCTAAAATAAATTTTCTCACAATATGCACACCTTTATAATCGTAACATTACACCTGTAACCCCGAAGAGATAGACAGAGGAGTGTAATATACTATCACTTTTCACCGGTTACTATGGTATAGTGAACCTATTGCCATACGCAGGGCGTGAATCTTTCTACTAGAAAATCTAAGTTAGAAAAACCGATTAGTATTCGACCCGGAAATCGATCCCATGACTTCTCGATCTGTAGTCACACTTGCAACGACTTGACCAATAAGGCAATCAGCTCTTACATTTTGTAAATAGTAAAACATAAACATACAATGCTTTTAGTACGTAGTCACTCAAATTTGTTAAAATTATTGTTATAGTTGTTCAGGTTAATACATAATGTTCAGCTAATGAGTTATATTTCGATGCGTGTTTAATTAAAATATTTTTATAAATGTATTAATGAAAACTCTACTTCAGTAATACGATAACACTCCAGTCATCACTAGTCCTGTCTGTTATTGTTCGATTTGAGATACATCAAATGTAGAGTAAGAGAAATACATAAATACATGTTATAACCGACTAAAGACTATACTTGATCGCTAATATATAACCATAAAATCAGTGTTCTCCTGTACCTATTTATGTATACGCCATAGATGCAAACATGATGGCTATTTAGTAGGTATTGTGACTAGTTTGTTTGCCCTTCAATGGTCCCGAGGCAGCTATTGACTCAAGACAACACGCATAAAAAGCATAAGTGTCGGAACCCGGTGGCGTATCGTGTAAATTAAGCGTTTTTATGCGGCGGTGGCTATTTTTACCGTTTTACTATTTATACCATTTTAGTGAGCACGCGCGCGCCGCCCCAACGCTATGCAACTTTTTATTTAGGAAATTATATATATTTATTTAATGTCACTGTTACAGGAACATTCATTGTGATGGTGGTAATTCTTAGGCACTTTTGAATTCATAGTAACTTGAACATTTAAAAAATTCTTGTAATTACCTCCTTTGAGTGGTCATTTAAAAAAAATTGACCTACCAAAATACATATTTGGCAACCGTTTGAAAACAGATTAGCACTTTTATAATTTGATTCGGTAAATCAAAAGGAACATCATTTTGTTGGTGAAAACAGCACAGTTATTTTCACAATGCACGGTACAAAAAGGTTGTTAGTTTTTTAAGAAGTGTTCCCACCTGCTGCTGTCGCGTGCCTTTTTAGTTTGGAGAAATTCCGACTCTGAGATGTTTCGTATAAGGTTTATTTTATGTTCAGTTTACGTGCAATCAGTTTTTTAAAATAAAAATTCCGGCTCGCTTTATTTAGGTGCATTATCCTCGTGGCAGGATGTTTAGGTCTGTTATCTCGCACACGCTGTCGCACCTTGCCATGGTTTCGGGAGCAGGCCCCAATGTTTTAGCAGCATATCTATAAATTAGACAACAACACAGATCTTTGTCCCGCCAATATTCGCAGATAAGCGAGCGCGCTCGGTGAGGCAGGTGTTGTACGAGATGTTATCTTAAACTAATATAATGTAATGTTCGGTAATTAAAGTTACTAAACGAACTAATAAATACAAGTTTCCTTCGCCAAAAACCTTTTGATTTATTGGAATTCCAAACCTTAAATTCTGAGTTTAATTGCCTAACATT
>DWEC01004102.1:0-10086 GCA_018245735.1 Microceris miodesmiata | reverse complement strand
GCATTTTCTTCATAACATGTGTGCGCGCCAGTCACGTACACACACACACTCATACATGCACACAGAAGAAGATTGCAAATACAAAACCGATATTTTCCGGTTAATAACAAACGTGGTTACTTCTCGTTATCGGCTCACGAGTACGTTCAATTAAATAGAGCACGCTTAAACGTAGCTTTATCGCTTATCTTGTAGCAGAGCGTGGAAGAGATTTAATAATAGTGATAAAATCGCAGACTGTACTCCGTTTATCTTATCCAGATGATACCACACCAGACGCAGTAAAGTTAGGCGTCCTATGAGTAATGTTATCAGAAAACAAGTCATCAATGAAGTATTTTGAATATTTCCACTGTAGCCACTTCATTGCTTATCGTTTGATTTGATAATGAAATTCTCGTATTGTTATGTTACACGCCAAGTTCTTTCCAGGGTGGGCAGAGGGTGTCGAGTGCCGAATATCGCTACCGTCACAGACCTGGCGTACTTCTTCAATTTTCATCACCCTCTTCATACATGAAATCGCCTTAAATAATTAGCACTTATAATAAAATATAAGAACTCGATAAAGTGTTATCCACGACATACCGTGAAACGAAAACATGCCTGACCTTATTTCCGAAAAAGTATAATCTATGGTGGTTTTTATAGTTATGGAGTGTATTATTTCAAAATATTGTATTACAAACATTTCTGTAATGGAAATAACTTCACAAAACGCATAATACATAATTTGATTGTTTAAATTAAAGAACATTGATAGTCTCTTTACACTCGTATTGTCGTTTGTTTTTCACATATTACTTGAAAGGCAAGTTAAATATTTAATAACGTGTAACGGAAAATTCCACATCTGTTTTACCATTCAGTATGGATTGATTCAGAGTGTTTACAATATGATATATTTAAGTTCGATGTTCGAAGGGCGTTAGCATTGCTTAGCATAATTTTACCAATTTAGATAGTATATGTTAAGGAAAAATATTGTACAAGTTTAAAGATGATCAACATCATCAGGTACGCAAGATACAAGTTTTTTCCCGTGAGTAAAAATAACATTGATTTTCTTATATCCAGTGTGTACCATTTGAGGAAAAAAAAGTGAATGTTCATTTGATTCTGTTAATGGATTATAAGTATGTAATTTATATAATGGGGCAGAGAGTTTGTGACGCCAACTAGTGGAAAGTAGGAAAAGTACACAAATGGAAAATTCAATTTGATAATTGACCGACTCTAGTAACGCAATTACTAAATACACAAATCGACTTAAAAGCTTCTAGACAACATTGAAACGTTGTCTTCCGGTAGCAAGTTTATTTCAACATTGCTTGCATTCAGTTTTCATTTAATGCACGGTGGTTCTAGAGTATTCGACTATTAATAGTTTCGTAACATTTGAATAACAGTTATCTTTAAGCAAGGACCGTCTGAACTTCGCACTGAAAAGAGGACAGTGACGTCGACCTCGACGTTTTGAGACGTATTCAATAGCACGGACGCATGCGTAACTATTGGTCAATGTGTGAGTGAGCACGCGGTCCCTGCGTGCCGCTAAATCCATCTCGCTCGCACGTCATAGCTTCATCCTCTTCCTGTGCACGGCCAACAGCAGGGGAGCACCGATTACTCAAGTTTAAAATACCTCCATCGTGGCGCTAACCCTCAGTTGAGTAGAAGCAGTGCTGCAGAACGCTCGCCAAGATTCCCCGTTGTGACACGTTCGCTGCAATTGTGACAACTTTTTGTATTACAGAAATTCTTGAATCAAATTCTCTGCGTGATTTTAACGCTGTCAGCACCCACCAGTTGCTACCTTTTGAAATTTCGTTTGGACGAGGTAAGTTAGAGATTATTGAAATACGGACAAATTTTGTGGAATTATGCATGAACATACAGAAATAATGGAAATTTATGTATTTTCGAAACGCCAAATTTTTTTTTGACTTTTTGAGAACGTTCTCGTAACAGCTCGCTGGTCGGCGCAGCAAATGGCCGACATTCGTCTAACTGCACCGATCACTGCTTTCTCTTTCAATGCCGCTGTCGTTACTAGAAGCGTGAGAACGCTTTCTATTATCAATAAATTATCTCGTCAATCATAATAAATAACAATACATTTTAAAATAATATGGTGTACATGTATTATTAGTAACAAGTTTCTTTATTATAACGGCGGACTGTGGACGGTACCTAATTCATTTATTGATCCATCTATTTTAGAACTGCAGTGGCAGACAGTTTATTAATAAGTAAACCCTAAGCCTATGCGTCATGCTTGGATGAAGTCGCAGTGAAATCCCCGTGCCGTTTGTACGAAGAGAAATTCTCTATTCAAATATTTATTATTAACCTACATTTCTTTCTAGCATATTCCTTATTTATTTTATTCCATACACATACATTAATAGCCAAAAAATATAAGTTAATGGCAAAAAAATTAATAATAAAATATTCGAACTGGTTTTTTATTCCTCCAATATCAGCAGCTTGATAATCACCGGTATGACTTAAAATGGATCTCTTATCGGCTAAGCGAAGGATCTGTCTTTCCTTTCACTGTTTCATTATGAAATAAACGGCAGCTGTTCGGATTGAAATACTTCGGTTCTCTTTTTTATTATCTCATGTACCTGTTTTCTACAACGCCAGCTATACAAATAACTTCGTGCCAAGCTTTTTTTTGTTAAGGTCCACGAAGACCTGTTTCGTATTTTTTTTTTCCAGAACACATACCCTTACCTGCTTTTATTGTGCCCTAAACCTTAACAGCTGTTAAATACCAGACCATTAGAATTAAATCATTTTCCATACAATTTACAAATTTAATAGTTAATAACCAAATATGTTGAATATTATAAGGTAAACTTTTTAATTAAGAGTTGGTCATGTTTAAAAGGTCTATTTATTATTCATTATTACGAGCACTTTTTAAGTCTTATTAATGACATCGTTAAAGAAGACTGAGTTTAAACGAATCGCTTAAGCATGAAAGCACGGTTCCGTAAACTAGCCCCACTAATGCATTTAGAGAACACGTTTACCGTTATTTCTAACACCATTTACTATTTCCTATTCATTTACTATGCAAAAATATCAACAGTTTATAATAATTAATTAATTATTGATAAGATTAATACGTTTCCAAATTCATAAAATTTGCAATAACATTTGCAAGACTTCGCTTTTTGTAATCAACTTCCATAGTTCGAAATTCGAAATTGTGAAATGTCGGTACTCGTTCACAACAGTTACCAAAAAGCTGTTGTAATCACGTGACCGGGTGAGGAAATTTGTCTCGCTGTATTAGATAAGCAACAGGCATTTCGATATCTTACGTTCTATGTACAAGTTGCAGTACATTGTATGTACCTTAAACTAATTGTATAATGCTAATGACACGAACACCACGTGTAACTGTGGTGTTATAGACACGTTTTATATTACTTACAATCATCAATTTATACTTATTTTCATTGTTAGCTGTTTCCGCCGTGTAAAATTATCGCTAGTAATCTGTCACTGTTTCTTATTACTATTATTTCGCGTTTAATTATAAAAGCATTATGTACCTTATTAAACAGAACTTAGTTAATTGTGGTTTAGTTACGTTTTGTTTCATAAAATATTACGCTTTAAAAGACTTAAGTATAATTGGTTTTTTTTTGTAGTAGAGTTCTGCGGAAGAAGTTTCTCTAATAACATTTTGACCTAGGTCTCTTGTTCGCGGAGGTCAGTTTCTCTCTCGCAGAAGAATATTTTTTTGTTACTTAATGTTGCGTTTAATGCAGTACCATATTTTTTTATAAAGTATTTCTCAATGTCAATGTACATTAAACCAATACAATCATTATCAGGTTAACAAACAAACCAAACAAAGACGATGCTTGCCAGCCCAGCAATGGATTTACAAGTAGAAGAGACACCTCTGGCTCTGCGCCGCCTCTGGAACCTGACCCGTGCTCGTTTGGCCGGAACCTCTACTGCGCTTGATGAAGAGCCAGCTCTTGTGGAAACTTTACCTTCGGCTCTGGTAAGGATCTATTTTACATATAGAATGTAATATTATCGGAGATGTAATCAGCGATAATGTTATTATAACGTTTTTGTTTGAAATTAATATAATTCGATGTAACTGTTATGCGTAAGTAATAAAGTCCATTATATTATTATATTGAATTTATAAAATGGCTAAAACTAATGTATTTGCTTAATATAAAAATATTATTACATTAAAACCGTAAAGACAATTATTACTTAATATTGCCGATGATGTTATAATATAAAAGTCACTAAAAATTAAGGTCATGTCGACCTCAGTTTTGCCCTTCGTAGCGGCAAAGATATCGAGCGTACTTTAGTTTTTATCCGAACAGGAAACAACTGAGAAATCATTTAGTAAAATACAAATACGTTTAAAGATGTATTACTGTTTTAGATGAGAGTATATTTTTAGCAGATGGATGTTACGGAGTCAAGGGCCAGTTCTGAATAAATAATCGATGTTTTGGCCTCAATTTTACGTCAACAACATTTTATAATCTGTGAATAACTCAATTAATCGAAAGTTAATATTAAAATCTATTTACAATTTCTGAGTTAAAGTCATGTTTGTTATTGTATGTTAATTTTCTTTATGTTTCATTTTTTTTTATCACAGGAGCCGGAAGTCACCCCAAAAAGCTTCAACTATGCCCCAAGTGATTACGAAAGCGATGGCGAGGAGGCGTTCCCTGAATTGGAAATACCTGTAAGTATTTAAATATGACTTGTTATACATTATTGTTAAATCAGAGGGAAAATTACATCAATGTATGCTAACAGGAAAACATCTGAATGTTTTAAAATTACGGACAATCGAATGTTTTTACACGTTTATACTAAATAAAGTTTCATATTATGTACTCGTATACCGCGAATGTATTAACGGTTAATTCATATTTTATTAAAAAAAAAAAATTGTGACATACTTTTTAAAACTACATATAATTAGGAGTATATCATTTATGAATTTGTGTTCAAATAAAGCGTAAAAACATGAACAAGATATTTCCAGGAATTGGTAGTTTATTTACCAAAATTATCTTTGTACTAGACATAATATTTCGTCCGCCTTTTATCGATGTAAAAATATGTCAGCACTCCATATGTGTGTACGTCACGGCTTGACCCCTTACGATTTAAACGTAGATCCGATATAAAATATTACATGAATAAACGATAAGATATAACATAGAAACACCAGATAAAATGTGTGCAGAGTATATTTATTTTTTCAATGCACGGTTTGACGTTGCACTGATAAAACATTCATTCATAATCGTTCACAGTGAATGACATTGTTGTATAGGTAGGCTTCCTAACGGAAGTAACATTGTGGAGGCGTTATAAAACAACACACAATACGTCGTTTCAAATCGCAATTGATAAAATATAACGCGGGAAGCCAAATAATTTGTCTAGACAGACAATTTTTTCTCCAATAAAACAGTTGTTGCGCTTCTCTGTTAATTTATGTTCATTCATGAGTATTCAGGGTGAATGATATTGCTGTAAAGGAAGGGCTTCATAGCGGAAGATTGATTAAACACTTGTACGTCTTTAAAAAGAAATGATCTGTACCAATTCCGTTCCAACTCTGGCAGTCAGCTAGTTATTATCAGTTTAGATATTACTACTTTCACACGTTTACATAAGCCGCTATTATTTAGTATATTTTTTTCCAAATTATTTTAATTGCAGAACAAGTGTGAGAAGACGAATTAAACAAATGTTAATTCCCAACGTAAAGTATTTTGTATCAGGTTTATTTTATGTATCGCTACAGTAACGACCTTACAGTTAAGACCTTACTTCATAGGACCCTAACTATTAACCTAAATATTTGCAATCGAAATTATATTTTGGCGCAATGTGCTAATTGATCGCAATAATATAAATAAACACTAAATATTGCTGAAAAAATTTTTTTAAATGCCCTTGAGTTTGAGTTCTATTACCATCCTTATACTTAACAAATTTATGTATATTTTAATATTTTGCTAATTTCCGGTAACTCAGGTTTAGTTTTATAGATAAATTGCAAAAGTACATTTAAAATTAGGAGCTATTGGATTTGCTGAACCAAATTAACGAAAGAATGTTCAGTGAGAAGATCAGGTTTTCGGTTCGCTTACGCTATGCGTCTGAAATCCGTGTGGGTGTGGCAGTATCGGTAAACTGCTCCTGAAATAGCTCGCGCGTAACATAAATAGCAAATAATGAATCTGCGGGATGGACTTTGTCCTGATTTCGTGAAGGCAATCGATTCAATTTGTCTCAATTGTGATAAACTGCGCATGAAGAACAATGACGTCTTATAAATAACGATCCAATATTGAATGATTCCAGTTCACACTAATTGATGAAATTGGTGTCTTCTATTTGCGTTGTTTATGTAACCTTCATTGAAGACTAGGTAGTTTTCCATCACGCGATAAATCGTATTACTTAAATTGGTCTTTTTTGTACGTCATCAACAATCTTCGCTTTCATTTTGCTAGCTTTTAAAACATGGCTGAAAAAAATTCCTTCTTGAAAATGTCAAACTTTTTTTAAGTGAATTTATTTGGCATACCGTAAGATTCATTGACACCCAAGGGAGGCGTGGTCGTGGGTAAACACCAAAAGCCAAATAACTTTCGCATGACTATAAAATTGACATAATCTTCTTTTCTCCGCGTTTTTGTTTTGGCGCCAGAATGATAATTTATGACGCCTGAAGTTAAAACATTGCCAAGAAGTATTATGTACCGGTTCGTTAGCTACTCGTACATTTCATTTTTCTTTCTTCTCTTTTCCGGCAGCAGACCGATTGGTCGTATAGAGCCTTTTTAGAGAATTCTTTTAGTTTTTTTTTTCACGACAAAATGTTCAAGCGTAAATCAATAGTCGAATCGGAAGTGCAGGAAGATTACGAATATCTATTTAGTACAATATGTGAAGTGAGGAAAAAGAAATCTGAATATACGTAATTTAGACTAAATGTTCGATGAAGTATAATGTTTGATTGTAGGAACAGCCCGAAGTTCCGCAAAAAGGTTACTGGGCGAAGAGTACTCTAGACAAGGAAGTGGTTCTGGATGCTAGTACTCTCGGAGATGTGCCTGCTGTGTACCGCGTGCCTGCCCCGGCCGCGCACGAAATGCCTGTTATCGGAGTATACATCGATCCCCGAGTCAGAACTGGATTCCGATACAAAATTAGACCCATGCAGGTGAGACGAGTACTCTCATTAAATGATACAATCCGTTCATAATCACTATACGTCTATGTGCTTGGAGATTCGTTGAAATTTTTATTTTAAATAATGTTATTAACGCACAAGAAGTGTTGATGATTGCATTAAGTATATAAACTCAGTATACGCAATCGTCCACATTTCGTTGCATTTTTATTGTAACTTTTATCTTTGGAACACGACGAAACTTCAATATATTGTCGGTGTGGCTTAATCATAGACACCTTGATGTTAAAGTAAATTATGCTTTTGTGACATCAATGTATCCAAGGAAAAACTACGAAGATCCATATTAGTTTCGGGCAAAATTTTTTCCACTGAAATGTTGGCGAAACTGCTACGCATGTCAAATGATTACAGAAGTGAATCGATTTCGTAACTTGGAATTCTTACGGCTATCTTTTAACATGATTTGTGTAATTATGATTTCATGGGACGATATGCATAAAATTACTTTGTCATATTTATCATAATTCATGAGAACCGTGAGTAATGAGTAAGCGAAGAACATTTTTGCAAGGTTTAATCTTTTCAGAGATCTGAGGGATGGTGAGTTTTCTCTTAACAATGGTCTTTCAAAAATGTTCTGGAACTAAGTGAATATTTCTGAAAAAAAACATCATGTTTTCAGACTCACTACTAACATTATAGGTTTCCGATTATTGTATTGAACATTAAGATTTCATTCGATAAAGAAATATTCACCAAGTTTCCACTGTATGGTCTTGATTAAGAGGAATAAAAGCCTATAAAATAAGTATAAGGTAAAAATTAAAAAACCACAATGGAAGTAAGGTTGTCATATTGTTTCTCGATAACTGTTCTGTTATTGACTATATGTATATTTTTAATGACACTCTTGTAATTCTCAAAGAGGTTTGAATATCAGTATTAATTTAAAGTAACTATAGTTTTAAAATTTTTATTAATCATATTTCAAAGTCTAGTAACGCATTTATTTTCATTAAAACAAATTGTAATGGCAACCTTACGTATTACTGTTAAAAGATGCTGTTATATCGACTGTTTGATTTGAACGTTTTTTACGATCACTTTATTGTTTTGTTATACTCGTATGTTTGAGTACGAAATCGATTCGCGCAGGTGGCTAGTTGGTTTCAGCAGTTCAGTTTGATTCGGTTCCGTTAGGGTACCCGGGCTAGCTTAGTGAGTAGCAGTGTCCGTTGCTGATATTTACAGACTGAAAATTTCATCAACGATCAGCACTGTTCACTTGCGTGTCACGCACTGGCTGTGTAGACTTGCCGATGTAGGCGATGGTATGTGGATCGTCCAGTTTTTCAGACCTACGCCCAGTGAGGCGCTCACATACAAACCTCAAGAACGCTCGCAGAGAACCGACAGGTCGAAAGTGACTGGCTGGCAGCTTGCTAAGTCCATAATAGGTAAACCATAAGTATCATTCATAAGGGCACCATGCCATTTTATTATGTTTGTAATATAATATTCCCATTTTTATATGGTTAAACTATGACTGTGGTTTCATTCAAGTTCACATTATCATTTCAATTGTAATCGCTTGGTATAAAACAAAAGCATGTTTCATTACTCGCAGTATTTATTGGGTACTTAAGATAAGATACTTAAAGAATCACAAAATAAAATCATCGAAATTATTTCAATCAATGAAAAGATTTTTGTTTGTGATACATTCAAAAATTAAAGATGTAAGAATTGTTACAACAGATAAACATTCCTTTTTGTAAGAGATATATAAAGTCTTATTAGAGCACCTGCTATAACAGAAATATCTATATTTCAGGCTTTAGATGCACCACCACTATCGCTGAAACCAAGATACTTGTTTGGAGGCAAAGCTCTTACACTTCAATCCATTGGCCGTGGGTTTGCGAGGCGCCTTACGTTTGAACCTTATGGCTCGTCTTTGAATGAGAACAACAACTACTTTTGGACTGACTCCAGGCAGGAAGGCTTTGCTTTTGAACTTGAGGCAGTGTCTGATGGGGATAAGTTTACTATCTACGATGCAAACCATGAACCACAAGGAATTTTAGAAGTAGTGCAGCAGCAGGTATGAATCCAAATCGATACATTTTTACCGATACTTAACATTTCAATAAACGTTCATCACAAAGAGTCAGTCTAATGTTTTATTTTATTTGACTATCTTATCTATGTTACAGAAGAATCAAATTGAATTGGAGCAGAAAATTTCGGAAGATGGAACTATCGAGAAGAAAGTGAAAATCAATACGCTATGCAAAGTGGAATGGTACGAGAATGATGGCGCTACCAAGTTAGTGCCAGTCACCGGAACTGCTATTCTTAAGAAAGGCCGAGGAAATGCTACCGTGGTGAGAGTAGTCAACGTCGCTATTGGCATTAAGCAACTGAAGAAAGGCTATGAGCTTAAGCCAGGCATCAAATCTTCGTCTAGAAGGATAAAAGTCAATGGAAGTGACATTAACGATATTCCCTGCCAATATAGCGTCGTAGGTCTTGAAAGATATGAACTTCCTGTCATTGGTAATTTTCTTTTTAATTGTTTTTCTAACGGTTCTTGTTTTAAAATTGCCATTATTTAATTGTGTGTCAAATTTGTAGGCACGTACGTTGACCCTCGCATCGTCCCCGGTTTCTATTACCGTGTGCGTCCTGCAAGCAGCCGCCGTCATCTCTTCGAAGGGCGTAGTCTCTTACTGCAGTCTGTTGGCATGGGCTATGGCAAACGCATCACATTCAAATCCGACAAACTCAATGCACCGGAAAATTACTTTTGGTCCGATTCTCATCCAGAAGGCCTTGGCATGGAGCCCCGAGCTGTT
>DWEC01004101.1:0-10086 GCA_018245735.1 Microceris miodesmiata | reverse complement strand
ATAAACGTAAAACGTGGGCGTGTACTACACTCTTCTGCCTACTCCTTCGGGGATTGCAGGAGTGATGTTACGTTTTTACGTTTATATATTAACTCCAAGTAATATTAAATCTTTAAACGCAAATTGCATCTTCAGTTGATGAGATGCGTGTCACGATTAAGTCCACGAAGTGTAAGGTCGAAATAAAAATAACTAGGTTATCAATGCTTCTGAAGTATTATTCAACATACTTATCTTATTACATAGTCCACTGGCTATATATAGCTATGAATTGAAATAGGATTTCAATCCCAATAATATTTACAGAAATAAATTGAACACGAGATCGTCACTAACAAGAGAAAACAAGAGAAAAATCAGCTATTTGGTCGTTACAACGAAGGTCAACGTTTTTTCTATTTCGACTGGTTTTTCGTACAATTTATTTCTATAGAAGTAATGTTTGGACGAAGAAGGGTCTATATCTTGGTTTAAAAAACGAACTGCATGAACAGTTCTTCAGTAGAGGATGGACGGAAGGAAATTTAATAAAATGAATTTAGTGGACATTTTGTAAGATTGGTTCCAGTCGCTTCCATTATTAAAGAGTATAGTATTCGTTAACGATTTTTGAAAATCCTCCGAACGGTATAAAATTTCTATATCCTTGCTCTACTAAGCCATATTGTCGCTGCGAGCGGTATAGGTTTTAAGCGAACTGAAGGTTGAGAGCGATGTACAGCAGATTCTGCAGATATGGGAATTTTTCTTTTACAAAAATGATGCGGATTTTGATTAACAATATTTGTATTGTAAATCAAAATCTGTATTTGTAGCATATCATATTCAAAGGTATGATTCAATTAATTGATTAAAACATACCGTATTAATTAACGTAGCGTAGGACGCTCTCTAGCTAGGTGGAGTGACGATATACGCAAAGTGGCATTGGTTGGATGCGAAGAGCTGAAGATCAAGCTCAGTGGCGTGCTATTGGAGAGGCCTATGTCCAGCAGTGGACGGGAGTAGGCTGATGATGATGAGTGATGACTCCACCCAGCAAGGGGGCATCCTACGTTCCGTTTGCCAAGACGCGGTCTCCAGTCTATACATACATAATCTATCTATACATAGTGCTCTAAAACTCAAAAGTAACTTTAATTGCTAACACTACAAAATTATTTGTTTTAGCCCATACAGATACATCATATTTCACTTTTTTAATGACATTACACTACAAGTAATTGTGAAAGTATCAACACAACCATGACCAACAAAGAGTACTTACAACTTGAAATAACTTCATACTTATATCAGTGTAATCAAACATACCTATTTGGTTTGTCCTGTATGAGCCAGAGGAGATCAAATCGGGAGAGCAAAGCGGCGGGCAGCTGGATATTCTGTTCAATAGTCCTCTTCGGGTTGTAGCGGCCGTACGCTGGGTTCGCCGCCGCCAGGATGGAGACGCGAGCGTTCAGACAAGTCATGATACCCGCCTATAACAACACAGCTAATTAATTTACAATAACAACTTTATGATATATATGTGGTCCTTCAAAAAGGAGTGAAAAAGCTTTCCTTCAATGTCGGCAAAATATAGGCAACTCTACTGATATTGCACAAATCTATTTGCGACAGTTATCATTTGCCAACAGGTGGCCTGTCTGCCTGTTTACCGAGTTTACATTTAAAAACAATCTCTATGCCCTCTATTCATAAGATTCTATTAGAAAATAACAATCCAGATTTAAATGTCAGTTCATGTAACTTATATTGCATTGCAAGTTTATATGCTATATTCAAAGCATATTCAAAATATTTAACTGACTGATGATTTTAAATAAAGATGCCTTTTATCGCCATCTCATTTGGGAGATAACCACCTGACAGAAGATAATCCTTTAAATATTTCTTAAATAAAAACTAAAGTATTATACTAACCTAAGTATAGTTGCCAATACAAAATGTATTCAGTATTTGTACTTTCAAGCCTACAATGACAAATAATATTATATGTAAATAGACTAAGTAGCCAGATGATAGAAAACTCAATAATATCATGTACAAATAAACTATATAACCAATTATTTGAAATAAAGATTGTTACATAATTTATTAATAAATCTTATATGATTGATTTAGCTCTGTTTAGTTGCCTTGTGGCAATAGTATAATACCTTAGCGATGCTGATAGTTTGCTGCTCCATGACCTCATGGATAGCAGTGCGGTCGTTCTCGGCCATCTTGTCAAACTCGTCAATGCAGCACACACCCTGGTCGGCCAGCACTAAGGCGCCGCCCTCCAACATCATTTCGCCCGTGAATGGATCCTGTTGGACATATTATATTTAAATTATAAAGTGAAGACATCAAGCATGTTTTCTATAATGTGTGTAAGTCTGGCAACCGACTGTGGACTTTCTCTTCTCATTCCAAGATGAAACGATTACCCAACAATGAAAAGTTTGAATGCAGGTAGTGTCTGTAGAGCCTGAGAGTTACCTTCAGGACGGCGGCGGTGAGGCCGACGCCGGAGGAACCGCGGCCCGTGGTGTATTGGCTGCGCGGCGCCAGACGGTCGATGTAATTGAGCAGCTGCGACTTGGCCACGCCAGGGTCGCCCATCAGGCAGATGTTGATGTTGCCGCGGATCCTCATGCCGTTTGGACGCCTAAACAAGTATTCAGTCAACAAATTGTTAAACAAATCTATTGAATAATCTGATTAATTGATCACAGTATAGCACATTTTACTTAGGTATTATTAATGCCCTAGCCATCTACTGACAGCTGCATAGGCAGTACAAGCTCTCCCCTGAGATCACAAACCCACATGCCCGGCATGACAGGATTTAATGGACCTTTTTATGGACATGTCTAAACTAATTAACTGTATCTAATATAAACTTGCCACCAAACTGTATGTTTCTAATGACTTAATAATCCGTCATTAGTTATTATTTATTATTATGCTCTGCAACTTCCTGTTTGTTTCGTTTTGATAAACATAATCATCAAGTATTGAAATATGAGTTTACTCTCTTCTTAATGTCCAATACATCAAATAATGTCGATATATCAAAAATATTTCTCAAACTTACCTATCCACCCCACCAACCAACAGCAGCAAGAGAGCTTTTTTAACGTCCTCATGTCCATATATCTCTGGCGCCAAACTGCGCGCCATTTTCGAGTACAGATCCTCATCTGCTAACTCCACTAGCTCTTCTTCTGTGAGGGCCTCCGCCATTTCACTCTCATCACTTTGGTTCAAGCAGGTCACACCCTATGAATTGAATAAATAGGAGAAGACTGTTAAGAGACTTGGTGGTGCACTGGATTTCAATATTTTTGTTTAATAATAATCAGTTTTATTTAAATTCTTTAGTTAATTCTGATGTTAGCAACATTGACACTCATGTATTATTATTGACTTTTCATATGATTCTAAAAGATAAAAACTTGTTATATTGACATAAATTCTAAAATTAGAGGTTTCAAAATGTGACAAGAAAATTTGCAAAATACTGTTCTACTCACATGAGCCTCAAGATAAGTGTCAGAGAGTAGTCCTTGGACAATTTGCTTGAAACCAGCATTGAGCAACGGGAGGAACACACCACTGACCGCCACATGGTCCCCGGGCTGGGCGCGGCGAGTCACCTCTCCGCGACAATAAACTGACAGTTGCCGAGGGATGTGTCCCACTGGTACTTGGTCTGACTGAAATAATATTTGGCGCTTTGTTTTATTTGTTATTTTATGTGTACGTCATCGTGATTTATAGATTGGAGATCTTCAGAACTCAATGTATCATTTGTTACAGTAATCAAATATCATTTATAGTCTATGAAAAACTGTCTCCTAAGTTTTTAAAGCTTTACTTTTAAAAATCTTATGCCTACCCAGAAAAAGTCTATGATAACAAAATTGAAAATCATACTAACATGTTCCTGAATCTTTAACTCCTGGAATTTCTGGAACCGAGAGCCTCTGGTCTGTAAGTACAGCTGTCCAGCAGTCTTGTTTAGGCGACACTCGTCTGCCGTACAGGCCGGTGGAGGAGTGAACTGCAGTGCACGCACAGGCTGATATGTCTCTGCACCGCATGCACTGCATGAGTATGTGGCCACCACGAGGAGTGGCTTCACATCAGTGCAGCGGGTGACAATGCCTGTTGATATGATGGCATAATGGTTATATTATAAGATATTATGCACAGTAACAACACACATTATGGTTTCAGGAATGTAAGACTATGTCCCAGTACATTCATTGGAAAGTGATAATCAAGACACTTGAACATACTGTTGACTTGACAATACTATATTATTGGTTTATTATCACTCTCCTATTTATATATATTTTTAAAACTTACTTTATGGCTCTAATACTATTTTGCTGTAAGTAATTATTATTAATACCGTTATTATAGCTTTAATGCTGGTGGCCTTGAGAATGGCCACATAATAGGAACAAAAACAGACATCTAAACTGTCAGCAGATATTCTAGATCAGTAATAAAAAAACTCACATTAATCAATGGACTAACAACAGGACTTCTTAAAGCAACACCAACCTTTGCCTCTTTAAACAATGATCAAAAAGAACAATAGGTGATATTTTAATTAAAAACTTTGTGATACAACATAGTAATAATTTAATAGTAATAGATGATGGTCAGTGAATTTATGGCCATATATTTACTTTGCACAGTGTGCTCAATTCACTTATATACACATGTGTATGTCAGTACAGTCTAGATCACTTCTTCATATATTAGATAATAAATCTCAGTGGTCTTATTATTTTTTTAGTAAATGCATTAATCCTCAAAACATATCTAATAAAATGAAACTTACTAGACATAAATATATTTACCTCTAACTGTTACAAGTTTGCCGATGTGCTCAGCTTTCACATCCCGAATTGGCAATGATTTAGCAGTGACCAAATCTTTGAAGTACACTTCACTGGAAACAAAGAATCTAAGTCTTTATATGTCTTCTAATTAAAGTATGATAAGATGTTAAAAACATGTCTGTATTTCATAAACTCTAGACATGCAGTTACAAGTTGAAAGCTCACTGCAGTTACATTTGTAACAAAAGATAAGACAGGATATGACTGAATAGGAGCTAGTCCCATATATATCTATTTATAGAAAATTAATTATAGCTTCATGTTGGTGATTAGTCTACCACTCTATGGAATGAAACATATAAAGCACTATTACTTTACAGTAGAAAATATAATGTAACTCCTCATTTATAATTCTATAATCATAATATCAAAAATTAATGGTACTAATAATAAAAATCCTACAATCTTCTTATCAACTCAGGGGGATATCTATTCCTGGGGTCTCTCATCTCTCCTGGAATTCTGTGGTTTCTTGCCTCCAACATGATCCTGTGCTCAATGTATACATCCAAGGAATCTTTTGCAACTACCTAAAAACAATAATACTATTAGTGCTAATGCAAAGATAATCTTTGAAAGCTCAATTATGGTGTTTGAATATTACTCATACATTATTAAAATGTATCAAATTATGCCCATATATGTAAAAAAAAAAAAAACTAAGTTATTATTATGGTTTCAGTCTTGACAATATATTTTCACATAGTCACTACGTACTTATTTAATGATGAAGCAGTAGATTTCCAGGAATCTAACACAGTGGAAACACATAATGTTAACATTTTATAAGTTACTTAATTTACATTTCGCTATTAATAATTAACAAACAACATTTATATAGAACATGGGAATATTTTTCACACATTACACTTATGCTATTACTTGAAAACAAATTTTAAATCATTGCTAATGAGCCAACATCTATTACTAAGGACATTACCTCTCTATGTTTATAATCGGGGAGCATCTCATAAACAACATCTGAAACCATATTAGTGTATCGCCTAGTGTTTTGCCTGACCGCTTCTGCTAGCTCTTCATTTCTTTCGTGTAGATCATCCAGTTCAACTACAAAGGCTACCTGAAAATTACAACTTTAACTTGAGGTAACGGTTTTACATTTTGTAACTAAATAAAGTAACGTAAATTGGACTATTCCGATTTTAAATTTCAGCCTTCAATGTTAGTTTCTAAGTCTATTTTAAAATGATATACCTTATGAATGAAAATCTAACCTATCTTTATTTACCTGCTCTCTCTGGGCTACTTTAGTAAGCTGTTCAGCGTATTTAAAGAACTTGTGACCCTCATCGTCGGTTTGACAAAAATCGATGAAGAAATTTTTAAATGATTCTGCAAAAGACACACATGATTCAATAGCGTGAATATTTTTATATAGAAAATAGAATATTTTTAAATCCATGACGATAAACCTTTGTCAACTACGTAATCTCGCATCACCATTTTCTAACGTTTGTTAATTCAGTAAGAATTTGTAAAATTAGCACAACAAAATATGTTAGTTGTAAATCGCCGGTATGGCCTTTTTGTTTGTTTGACGGCTTTTGATATTGACACAAAAATTGGCGCGTAAATGAGGTACACTTTGACAAGTTTGACATTACCATTGAATTTTATCTGGCCTAAATTGCTTTGCGTATTTTTTTATGAAATGTAATCAATGTATATTTAAATATAGAGCTGCACCGTAGATATTAGTTAAATTTACAATTGTTTGTTTCGATTTTTAGTATGTAGGCGGCAATTAATATTAAGAATACAAATGTATTACATCGATAAATTTTTCGGATACGAACCTTATCCTCTTTTTAGTAGTTAAATGAAGAAATTTGATTGCAATCTGTTGTATTATTGTTGTTCATTTAGAAAGAAACGAAGTGCTTGTATTCTTGAAACGGAACATAGAAATTCGCGCCAATTTTGTTGTCACATCTGACATCAACATTTAATCAAAAACAAATATCTGTCAAATGGACGAATATACTGTCGTAATGTGTTAGTCATTTAACGAAAAATTAAGTATTTGAAAATAGATTCAACAATAAAGTCCAAAATGGCAGAATCTCTGGGTTAATATTTGTATCTAAAGGTACATTGAATGATGTACGATATTATTCTAAGTTTAAAAAATATTTCAAACTTGTTTACAGCGGGCCAGAGGGCAAAGCGGCAGAAAATTGATAAACACGGGCGGATGTCGGCTTTTGAAAGACTGAAACAGTGTAAAGGCAAAGGTTCTAAGAACAAATACGATGTGGACGAAATGGAGAATGTGTATGACACAGTAGACGAGAAGGAATACACGGAGCGCGTGTTGCAACGGCAAGAGGACAACTGGATTGAAGATGGTGAAATTCTTTTACATTTAATATCAGATATACTATTTAATTATCTTACCTAACACAGATGTAGAGACAGTGTCGTTGTTGCATGATAGTAAATTTATTTTGTGAACATCAGTTTTGAGATTAAAGTAGCATATTATTAAAAGTAAACAAATGGTATTTAAATACGGTAATAGCAACGGTTATTAAATTTAGGCTCATTATTGCAGATGGCACAGGCTATGTAGAAGATGGGCGCGAGATATTCGATGATGACCAAATTGAAGACAGCTATGTGGCACCAGAGAACAAAGAGTCAGGCAGAGGCCAGAAGAGAAAAGCAAGGGTGGCTCCTCAGGCCTCTGGTAAAGGTAACATAAGGAACATGCTAGGTGCAATGCCTGTAAAGAAAAAAGAGGTATTATTATACTTATAATAATTTCAATCTAACGTATTAAGCAAGGTCAAGTAAGGGCTTATCAATCTAAGGCATAGCTTTGTTATCATATATAACATGTTTGCTATATTTAGTCATTTTGCCATATCATATCCTATCCATCAGCCTTTAAAAGTCCACTTCTGGACAGGGCATTGTCAGGGCATAATGCTAAGTAATAAATATGTTTTTTTAGGAAATGAAATTGTCAGATGACACCATTCTATCAGAAATCATGTCTGATTTAGACAAAACTAATGCTTCTGAAATCAAGCCCAAGCCTGTAGTACCTATTAGAAATAGTAAGATTGAGTTGAGCAAAATGGAAGCACAGAATTACTTCCAGAACTTATCGGCTACTGTGAAAAAAGCCTCTGTAGCACCTGTAAATAAAGATGTCCCAGTAATAGCTGAGAAGAAAATGGTAAGTGATTTTAGAAGACTTTGAATTAGTAAATTGTGTCAATCTAGCTATAAGCTACATTATGATTATCTGTGTCTAATGCTGGATATCAACCTTCCTATTTGCTTGCTAGATAACGATTTGGCAGTTGTAAATATCATGAATATCATAGTTTATTGTTTACATAACTTCACTATCTACAGATTTGAATTTGTAAACATAACATCAGGCCTGTAATCCCCGAAGGGGTAGGCAAAGGAGTGTAGTACATGCCCATGTTTCACCAGTTACATTGAAGTCCCCAATGGAATAGGTGGTGAGCCTATTCCCATACACCGGGAATACATCAAGACTCTGAGCCATTTCTAAAAATTTTAAATTAAAAAAATCCAATAGTGTCCAACCCGGGATTTGAACCGAGGACTTCCTGATTGGCAGTTGTACATGCAACCACTCGAACACACTTGAATTTGTCTTTAAAAGATTTCATTTCTTTTTCCACTTAAATACAAATGATATGCAATTGGTGTTTATTATTTGTTAGTTGTGTTATATACAAATGGACCATAGCTCACAAGTGTGATTCTCGTGATTTTCACAGGAAGAAAAAGTTAGTGATACAGAAAATTTAGGTAATTATGTGGCATCTAAGAAACCAGAATGGAAAATAGACCGTGAAATAAAACAAGAGACAGAGGATTCTGTCATTGAGAATATAGAAGAATTCGAGACTCGGGACATTGATTTGGGTGATGACTTCAGCAATGATGCAGCCCCAGTAGTGAACACCATCAAAAATGAGATTCCCAGCTCATTAACAATGACTGATGTTGCTGAGGAGTTTCTCAATGAAGATTTTGAGATATTCCCAACAGTTAAGAAAGGATTAAACATGTCACCAAAAGAATTGAAGCCTTTAAGCAGTGTCTGGACTGACCAAATAGGAGATAATCAAGTAGAAGTGACAATTCAAACTGATGGACAACTGCCACTTCAGACAAACAAGGAAGGTGAAGATGTACTCAAGTTTTATTGGCTGGATGCTTGGGAGGATCGATTTGTGAAGCCTGGTGTGGTGTACCTATTTGGTAAAGTGTACCTGAAGCCAACAAACAAGAAGGCTGGAGCCGCATCCTGTTGCCTTTCTGTAAAAAATGTTGACAGGCAAATGTTTTTATTGCCCAGAGAGTATGTAAGTAATTTATACTGTATTTTTTATCTCTGCATGTTATAAAATTACAAACCAATTTGTAGAAAATACTTGATGATATGTATGTGGTAGTTTACTAAAATAATTAAATATCATGTATACAGGGTGTCACATATGTAGTGGACCAATGGGATGTGAGTGATAGGGTTGCTGTATGTCAAACACAAAATTACCATGAACATGAATATTGGAAATTTTACTATTTTTTTACAATATTAACTTAATTGACTGAAGAAACCATATGTCATTGTTATTTAAAATGTTATTCGGTTCAAATTATTAGTAAGATAAGAATTGAGCATGTCTTAATTTATGTATAATTTTAATTACACAAAATGCAACATGATCTTTTATTTATCATGGTGTAATTGTATGATAACCTGATGGAACTTTATTTTATAAACATGTACAGGCTACACAGATTCCAAAAAGGTAAAAAATATGTGGATTAATGTCAATGATAAATATCTTTTTATGTAATTTCAGTATTAGTGAACATCTCGTTGACTAAAATGACAATAAATAAGAAGTAAGTACATAATGTAAAAAAAACGTTTATTTCTATTACACCAAGTGCTCAAAATGCCTTTCCCTAGCTCTTATGTATAACCAACATCATCTTATAAAATCCCTTTTTAAAGTTCTTATAAATATGTTCGGACGCGAAGTAAATTTTTTGTCTTAATTAATTTTCATTGTTTGTAGTCTTCTCATCGACCGCCTCTTTAAAATAGCTCCATGGAAAATAATCCAATGGGTTGAGATCAGGCGAGTGTGGTGGCCATGCA
>DWEC01004100.1:0-10086 GCA_018245735.1 Microceris miodesmiata | reverse complement strand
AAATAACATGCAGGGGAAAGCGCCATGCACAATTACTACAGTAAATTAAAAAAAAAATAATCGACCCACTTATCATTCCACTGTTGGAATATGAGTCTCCTTTCATATTAAGGGGGTTAAGGGCATAGTCTGCCACGCTGGCCAATTGCGGGTTGGCAGACGTCACACACATTAGAATTTTTGTTTCATATGCAAACAACGCCGATATTTAGTAATATATACATACTCAAGCCTTTCATTGTCCATCGACTTATCTTATTGTATTTTGAAAAACATAACGACACTGGAAAAGTAGAAAGGCTGAACATGCTATCATGAACCATTAAAATTCTTGTCAACAATCTGGAGTGCAACAATTTAAGGTATCGCTCGCTTATTTGCAGGATTCGCTCGTAAATTCTCGTTTGCGATCCAATTGACACTTTTATGGTGGTGTCGGTGTAGTGTGAGGAGCCTAACTACGCGGTGCGCTGTTGTTGGATTATTTAAATTTTAACGATTTTTCATTCTGTTTTCTTATGTCGTTAAAATTTGAAGTAACTGGCTTAATAAATTTAATTTATAGTCTATATGAAAAATATTAAACACGTAATAATGTAACGTAAGATTACGCCTGTAATCCCTGTAGGAGTATGCAGAGGACCATAACGAACTGCGACGGTTCACCAGTTTCGTTTGCAACCCACTATAGAATGAACGAGGGTGAGCCTATTTCCATACATCGATTCTTGCACCATGCATTTGCCTTTCACGTGAATCACAATCACAAATCAATTCCACAAAAGCACACAAATTCAAATTTGATTGCTACTAACTTTATAACTATACGTCTTACCTATAAAGTGGCTTATACAGCTACGAGTAGTTTGCCATTTGCAACTGGAGTACCAACAAACACTTCACCGTTATTTGTCGAACACAAAAACCATCCAAAATAAAAACATAATTGGCTTAAGCTGCAATTACGACAGTAGCGATGAATCCGACGCTTTTGAAGTATCATGACATCAAGATGCCAATCAAGTAGAATGAATGGTTTTTTAACGAATTTGTTAAAGTCATTATCGCGGTGCCTTGTTAGAATTAACGAATGTTTAGAAGAACGACGCGTAGCAGTAAGACAGCTGGAGTCAGTGATGATGGGAAATGATTAAACTTTCCAATTCGATGACTTTTACTGTTATTATTATAGTATTAACAATACTCCTTATTAATATATATTATGTACCAATTTTATGAAGTAAAATTAAAAGTCATTCTCTTTACTCATTGGCGTAAATTTTAACAATTTAAGTAGTCTACTTAATGTATAGTAATTTACTTGGTATTTTTATTACAATGTAAGTATATCTCTGACCTACATGACATTTATTACCAATACAATAAAAAATAATGTTATATAATAATTATTGCAACTAAATTACAGATCACTTGACGAATAATTTTGCAATGCAATCAAATTAACAATCCCAGAGACTTTATCAGTCTTAATTGATATTTAATGTCCTGCTTAGCCCTTGTAACGCATGCCTACCGCATTAACAAATATGTATTAACCAATTGAAGCTCAAAGCAATTTGCTCCTTGAATCATTTGACTGTACTCAATTGAATTCAAGTAAATTTATTCTCAAGACTGATGTATCATTAAAGAAAGAAGTTGAATCACCTCATGGGTCCATTTAAAATTGTCTTCAATTCGTATCGGCTCAAATCTGGCAGCGTACCTACTTTAATTATCAACCATTACACTATCAGACCGAAGTCCCGAGGGCAGAACTCAGATAAACGATTTCCTTATCCATCAACGAACCCCCAAATGAGTATAATGGAGTTGAATGCAATTGGTTCGCAGTGTACATATGTAATCTTGTTTTTCTTAACCGTCTCTTACTGAAATACTTGCGCAAAACAAACATTTAGACCGTAATGATGTTCTCACAGTTACTTATTATCGAGTTCCGATGTCGAATTGCGCTTTTGTAAGCGATAAGCGATAAAGCTTTCAGCGGTAAAGAAATCTATGTGATTTAGTACATTACTGATATCTACATTTGATTATGTGTTGAAAGTAACTACTTACATAAGGCGCTATTTTTGATATTATACAAATTGTCTTATTTATTTTTGTTGCATCAAATTTCATGCTTATCGAGCCATCAGTTCTTAATTTTCGGAGAACACAGTACGTTAATAGAATAGTATGTATCTATTGTCCTATTGATTATAAAAAGATATTGCTCGTTGTTCCTTGAATTATTTTTTAACGTATATATGTGGTAACGTATATATATATACCATACAAACTAAAATATAAAACGCTGTACCCTTAGTATCTGCCAGATACATGATTTACGATGTTTCGTCAACCTGTTTTTGTCGGTTACTCATTTATCGTTACTTGTATGTGATAAAACAAGGCCCTTATACTTGCCAGTTGTCTGCCCAGAAGGCGAAAGGCTTTTTTAACTTAAAATTCGAAGAAAGTACTAACATTCTTTCTTAAATTGAGTTGTTCGACGATAATTTGACTTTTCGGAGTCTCTCATGCATTACCGTATAATATCATCAAATGATAAGCTGTTCCCTCAGAATATGGAGGGTTTAGAATATAGGCTATCACGCTACTAAAGTAGGGATTGGACGATGTCACGCGCTTTAGATAATACTAAAGAGAACTTGAACGATTGTAGGTATTTTCAAAATATTTTTCTTCGCAGTTGTAAAAGCCATATTTTAATCCTAAATCGTACGTAACATTGTAAATATATCGAGCAAGTACTATCTGAAATAAAACCGAATATACAATACAAATTCATACAACGCATACAGCTAATACACTGTATACTCGTTGACACTAAAAGTAAGGTATATAATTAATCATTTTATGCTTCATTGAATATCACTAACAGGTTTCCATTTCAAACCGAAATGTATCTTACAGATGTGTTAACCCTCAGGTAAACACGTTATACCTTTCTGGGCGTCATCGGTACAAATTTATCCCGTAAAATATTACCCGTTGACGCATTTTCTTTCACCCAATGAATGTCCGGAGCCGTCTCTATAACTCATCCATTTATCACTTGTGTGTACAACACCGTAGATATCGCGAAAGAAGCATCTTAATAATACCAGGATAGATCTTATCCCATGGAATTATCACATAAATCAAGCGAGTCAATGATTAATACCGCTGGAGAGGATGGGATAGCGTTCTCGTTATAACGGCTGGGTATAATTAAATCGGGCTTCCGTATACTGAGTCTGTGACCGGTCTAGTAATAGAGGACGCTACACACGACTCGGAAAATTAAGACCTTCCAACGCAGCAATCTTGGGAACTTACGAACAGATTTAAGTAATTACTGCTATTTGATTTGCTTACGCAACGCACGCGGTCATTACATGGATTCCATCAGTACACGAGGTTATGTTGAAACAGCACTAATATTAAATAATAATGGTAAATACAAGTATGTTTGTGTTCAGTACGCAGTAGGTGCAAGTCAGATTTGTTAAACTATTGTAAATTCCAACAATAATATAAACGTGTATAAAAAATTTGGTGAGAATACCCACGAATTTTAAAACGTAAATTTCGATTCCGTGACTTCTCACAAAAACCTCAAAGGTATCCAACAGAGGGATAACTCGTGGCAGCTCTGTGACTACAATGTTACAAAACACGAAACATTCACGTTGATTGCTTACGATTGCAACATATCATTTCTCAAGATGGAAATTTTGACTTTCTCCAACCGTTCCCGGATTCCGTTTGTAATATTGCACCAATGCAAGTATTTATTGTGTACCTATGTATTGTAATTATTTTCATATTGAACTTCATTTTGAAGTTATAGTTCTTTTGGCGCGATTGGGAAAAATGGTGAGAGTGAATTTTTACGATGCGCGCGCACACCGACAGAAAAAAGCAACGGTCTGAAGTTAGTTGCTAACCAAATTAATTGTCAACGTCTGCGAGCTCACTCCAGTGATTTAATGGATTCAATTGTACAAAAATCTCAGATTTTAATGCTGAGTAAAACTTGGTAATATAATAATGATTCTATTAATATACCAAATTTTAATCCCATATTTTTTTTGTATTAGAAACACGTGTGTCGTACAGTACAAATAATCAGTGTGAAAAAATAAAAATATATTGGCGTTGATATTAATTCAATCGTATTTACGAGGGTGATAGATATTTATTGATCATTTATAAGTAAAAATATTTATTTTATAAGAGAAAAGGCGGAATTAGAGACGACAATAATTATTGATATAAAAATATACCATCACTTTAGTCTGCCGAAATTTTCTTTTATTGCGTTGGTAATCCTTGATAGTAGAAGATTTAACAACAGTTTTAATTGTAATTATCTACTAATCAAAAAATTTCAAACACACGATCTGACCCTAAATGAAAAAACTAAAAAAAGCCAGAAACGATTTGACAAACACTTCACATTTGCAACATCCATAGATCATCACAACAAAACCGACTGGTCTATTTTACATCAGTCCCAACAAAGGCGCAATATAAAAAATCACCCCGTCCAGCGAGCCAGCTTTACGTCTATTTGGAGTATAATCTCAAATAATAAATAACCTTTGCGAATAAACGCATGCACTCTCGCTAAGCGCCGAGCACGGTGGTCCGAGCCCGGGCACGTTTGTTGTATTCACGACGTTAATTTTAAAATTAGCATCTGTAAACAAATTGCTTTATCGCTCACCCTGCGAAGTATTAGGCAATGAAACAATACGGGCTAATGAAGTGTTTATAGACGAACGAGAAATATATATACCTACATATATATGGGATTTGTATCAAATGTTATTTACAGATCTCGTGGAATCAAGAGAACAACGTAGCTTAAAATATTTTTTAATAGGATAATAAAACTGGATAATTCTACGGTTTTAGTGAAATTACGTAAGATATTGTGGGTGAATTAATCTTTAACAAATAATGTAATGAATAAATGATTGACGACATACTTATCTCATGTAAATAGTTTCAGTTATAACAATTAGGATTATTAGCTCATTAAAATGATGTAGTTCAGCGTGATAACTTTTATTAGATCTTTCAATATGAAAGGACCACACATGAATCAACGTGAACATTTCTAGTATGTATTTTGCATATTTTCTGCATTACCAGGCAAGCCTTTTGTCAATATTGTCTTCTTCGTCATTGAGCAAATGACTACTGGCGACTGTACTGTCGCTTTGTTTCACAACACCGCGTCTTGTAGACTTTACGGCTAAGGAGATAAGAATCAAATTGATCGAATTCCATGCTATTGTGAGATGCAATAAGTATACAAAATGTAAATTAGTTCTGGCGTGCGCCGTCTTGTCGTGTTTTAATGTTCGCGCAAATTTCAATATCCTTATAAATGAAATGTCAGTGTAAAGCTTATAGGTTTATGGCGCGTCCCTTCAAAGGTTCCTAATGAACATCCAAATAAACAACGGTTTTGATTCAAAGAATGTGCATCTGCTAACAACTCATAATAACGTATGGAGTTGCGTATCTTTTTATTTTAAACGGGCCTTACAATGCTGAAGTGGTAATGTTAGTTCGTCTTTATTGAAATCGTTTTTAATTGAGACTTGTTTTACTTGTTATCGTCATCTTTCTAATTTCTGTTTTTTTTTTCAAATTCTGAAAAATGTATCACATTTCAAATTAAAACGGTTAGGAAAAATCTGTTTATATTTATTCATATATTCATTCAGTAACACTGTTACTTAAGAAGACATCTGACGTCTTGGTGACCTAAACTAGGTGAGTTTAAATGGAAAGTTGCCTGAGTCTAATAACCCTCGACACTGTTACCCATTTACATGAGATCCAGGTCCGTTGTCACAAGACGAGATTGCCTCGCTTCAACAAAGGTTTTTAATATCTGCACACACCCCGAGGCAGGAAAGGGCTATTTACATAAAAGCCACGTAGTTGTTTAAGAACAATCCGGTGCATATATTCGTGTGCCAACAACACGACCGGTACCTACACGAATATTGTTATGCTAACTGGCTTCGTTAGTTTGTTCCTGGGAATTGTTTCTTGAAGAGTACCTACGTGTTTACTCGAATTTATCCAATGATCTTAAAACGCGGTCAAGTTATGTAAATTGTACAAATTCCCATATTTTAAGCGAAATTTTAAAAAGTTAAGTTCACATCAATTTCACAGTTTAATGATGTTGCAATAATTACTTTTGGAAAAATTATTGACCCGAGAACTAGCTAGATATAGATATGTATTCAATGGTGGCAGTTCTAAATGTTCCAAGAGCGATAAGTTGGAACTTTGATAAGGTTATCTCCAGAGTCCATCATCATCGCAGTCATAAGCGTGCAGCTGTCGACTTTCCAGTACGATTGTCGCTAATGCGTCACAGTACTGTCGGCCCATTCTGATTACAAGCCCCGTGAGACGTGCGCAAATTGCTTCCTGATGACTGGTGGTACAGTCTAATGGTATGCGCAATGTACACTTACAAAATATGAAAATATGTGAACAGCATCGCTATCATAATTATCTGCCCTCCATCTATCGTTCCACTGTTTAGATTAAGTATATTTTGGTAAATGAGAACGGTTAATTCTATATACTGCCACATTGGTCCAGTTCGATTTATCAGCCTCAACAGTCCTTAGAGAACTCTATGAAGTGCAAATTTTGTTCAAGATGTTTTTCTTCCTGTGTCAACATATGGATATCCTTAATTTGAAAATCACGAGCGTGATTATTTTAATGGCTTATGAACAACAACAGTAGCCAATATTAAAACACATATTTCGTCACCAAACGACATACAATCGAAATAAGTTTGGTCAATGGTCACGATGCAATATGTGGTAAAGATATGATGGGTAAGATATGCCATAGGCTTCTAACAACGCATAGCTGCAATGTAACATCTAATGATCATCCAATCGCACAATATGGAAATAATTCCGATATGATTTAACTATTTACTTCTGCCAATAACGTGCCATTATATTACGCGGGCAATTCCCGTAAGCTTAGCGTACGGGTAATTGCAACGGATGAATCGATAAAGCGACTCGCTGTCGATGACATTTACCGGCTGAAGTTTAAGACTTCATTTATGAAGAATCTGGCATTTAGTATAGGTTATTTAAACAGAAAGATTATACAGTTCATTGAGGTGAGTCATTTTGCATATTATCATCATATGAAGTACAGCTTAATTACGCCTTACATTAGATGCAGTGAATAAGCATTTCACTGTAATTGAATTATAGATCTGTATATGTTTAATATACGGTTGCTACTTTTTAGTTAAAATCTTCAAAGGAAAGAAAAAAGAAAGACGAAGAAGTAGAAGATAAGAATCAATTATATGAACGTGTTAAAATTGTAAATCTCCTCAAAAAATCTCCCCCAAACACTCAACCTCACCTCGAATAAGTTTTTAATGAACAAACACTATAAAGTACTGGGACCCTTTTGTACCATAATAATCATTCGTATTCATTTACACAATAAATTTACATTAACCTGATTCATTAAAAAAACTAAGTCGCTAGTTCCTTCAACGGCTACACGCAATCGTTCCTACTTTAATCAGACTTAATACAGTGTCAGTTAATTGGTTTTAATCTCGTCTTATCTTAACGAATGTCTTCCAAGGTGCTCAAAAGTTCGTATTTAGTAAATATTTTCGTTGGCGAGTGGCTCTCGACAGAGATAAGAACGAATTTACATTGTGGCCGCTTCCAGTCTGGAATTCTCATTTTTAAATCCACTACTAGCGTGACATGCTTTGGGAATGCCGTGGTTTCAATCCCAACGATTAAGTGGTAAGCTATGATCTGATGTATTAACAAAATGTGAAGGAGAATAAATTGTCTCTTTAATTTTCTATCGTTCTATCTTAAAAAAAGTTGGAATTATTCGGTCTTAATTTAACATAATTTTTCGAACTTTTTTTTTGTTTGCAACTATTTTACTTCCCACTGCTGCGCACGAGTTGTTCCCACAACTGCAAAAGGCCTAGAGCATACTCCACCGCTTTAGTGGATTTAAAGTTTCAAAACTCTTTTAAACATGACACTCCCAGATTAAGTAATGCTTATCTCTTCGCTATTAAATATTTTGTGAGAGTAAAAATAAAAGAATAACCCAAGAATACAGCATGTAAAGTAGATAAAATTATGCTATATTACCTAATAACATAATTGTCCTTTATTCTCATTTACTTTTATAATTTTTAATGTTGTCATCCGCACAACCCATTCAATGTTGTCAAAAACGATTCTATTACATCATTAATTCACAGCGACCATGTCTTTCGAAATCCATTCGCTGCACGTTCAACATGAGACAGTGGACTCATTGTACAAGTTTTGAACCACACTCCGTAGAAAATGAAGTTGACGTAACAAATAAATAGTAGTTACATTTAAATTATTCATATTAAGTATCTCTTCAAATTATCACTGTAAATGAAATTTTGGTTATAATTGCTCCGCGTCCCGCTTGTTGGGAGTGCAATCGCACGCGGCTTACTCGAAAGCGCTTAAGTAAATTTGAATAATGACTCACGTACCGCGTTATTATCTTTATCTTGTGTATTTAAGCTTTTAATTGTTCGTCTTCAACTATTCAAATCCTCTAGATTATATCAAAAGTCAATTTATGTCAGAAGTCGGTCAGTCCGTCTTGCCAGTTGTTGGTTCTTGTAATATCTTCATTTTATTTGTGAATCAGATTGTTCGTAATAGGCTTTTAGTTTTAGTTCGCTGAGATTCTGAACCACTTATTATTTGTAACACACAAAGCGGCTGATCAAGAGTTCTGACCGCCCTAGGCTAATAATGTGTGTTACGGTCGGCAACTGTAGTATATTACTTACTTTTGTCTTTGTTTGTAAAAAAGTTAACATGATTTGTAGTCATACTACCTATAAAAGTTTTCAGATCGATCTGCAAACGAAACTGACGTTGTCTTTTAATCTGCACGACTATTTCATCGCGCCCTCCCGATCCTCGCGCCCTAGGCTGCAGCCTAATTAGCCTAAGGGTTAATCAGGCTCTGGTTACCACACCTCATCCAGCGAAGGGCTATCGTTTTGGAATTTCCTCTTTGTTGATTTCCATTGTTAAAACTCCGTAACTCACCAATGAATGGAAAAATCAAATAACAGCAAAAGAATTTTTTTTGTGGGAAATGTCACCTTGACAACGGGCATTAACTAGAAATTGTTTGATCGAAACTTTAAGAGACATCGATCACTACAGCCATCTAGCGAGAAAATAGTGGATTTCTTTTTCCCCAACCTATTATAATAATTATATGTAGGTATCACTTGGTTAAGCTGACGAATTTTTATATATTAATTGCCTGTTTCCCTCTCAGAAGCACATTTGTGTTAGGGTTCAATCCAAACTAGGCTATAGGTAATGCATAAATAAGAATTGTGTTAACTGATCATCAATGTGGGCACGAAAGAGCTCCGCATTATGTGATTCTTGGTGTTTATAGCATAAGCAGATCTATTTATTCTATCTATCTATTTATTTATAGCATAAGCAGATCTATCTATTTATTGTTCAATGTGTCCAGTGGAAAAATATTATAATTCAACGCGTCGTCGCCTAGTTGGCAACACTACCGCTTTTCATAACACGTAACTCACATTTGATGTAAACTTAGCACGTTTCAGCTAAATACTACATCGATTCTCATGTTCGCAATATACCGAGTAGATTAGTAACTTATGTCTTTCAGCGGCTTGCAAGATATAACCTGTTACTTGCACAGTTCAGAAAGTGTGTGCATCTGCCACCAGATGGAGGGAGGAGAGATAGCCTTGCGCTTATTTAATTCACCAATTGTGACTTTATCTGAGGAAATACTTCGTATAATAATTTCAATTTTATGTGTATCTGCTATTTTTTACGTGATTATATCGAAATGGTGCCTAAGTTCCAAAATGTCAGGCTTTGCAATAATAACTTCCTTGAGTTTTATCAATTGCCTGCTACTCTTAGTACATATCCAAATTTACTTAGATTTCCTCTTATAAGCATTTTC
>DWEC01004099.1:0-10086 GCA_018245735.1 Microceris miodesmiata | reverse complement strand
GATGAACTCAAAAACTACTGTACCGATTATTATGAAAATTGGTATATATATATGTAAAAATGTGTAATGTTTACGATGTTGAAGTAATCATACTATGTAATTAACATGCACAGGCAAATGTAGATTTAAATAGGATGGATTACAAAAGTCAAGAGTTAAAAAAATTGAATCATGGATATGGTTGATTCCAAAAGACAAGTGTCCAAAAGATTAAATCATTGACATTAACCAGAATCTTATTTGCAACCCATCTCAAGGCATGATTGTCTTTTGAAACTGTGGTAGGTCTGGATACAACACTTCTCAAGTGGACATCAACATCAAATGAATGCAAATAAGTTTCAGAATACTGAGGAAATATTGTTATTGATTTTTTATGTACTTTTTTCACATTAATTGATATATTATTCAATGATGAATTGAATTATGACCTTTGGTATTGTCATATCATTATCTCATTTCATTATTGTGTTAACTAATGTTATGTGGTTTATTGTAATTATTTTAATTATCAAGATATAAATAAATTCAGTGGATTGAAACAGGAATAATTATCTATTAATTCCTTAGAAAACATACTTATCGGCAGTGTCATGTGTGTTCACAAGTAAGTCAGGTAGTGCAGATGTCTGTGGGAGCCCACTAGTTGGTGAAGGGGGAGGATTTGATTGTTCTTCTTTTTGTGCATTCTTCTCTAGAATCGCTGCAATAAAATATAAATTAAAAATTCATTAACAATTATTAAGCCTACTAAATATTTTTTTTAAATATAATAGATTTATTAAAAATGACTTATTATAAACATTTCACATATATACTCATGTCTAAGTGATACCTGCAACTAAGTCTGTTTTATTTATGATATTGATGATATATTTTATATGTAAAGAAGATAATCCCAAAAATATTGAAGAAAAAGATATTCCTTGCTAATCATAACAAAAAAATAAATAATAATAATAAATCGTTTTTCATACTACTAGATTAAATGAAGATATGTAGTAAACATTTTTATGATAAGGACAAAGTGTCTAAGAAGTAAAATTAAACTTTATTTATAGAAGTCTGTTTAATACTTTTTCTATGAGGTGCACACAGTGGCACACTTCTACCGTTTCATTCAAGTAGATAAATTTATGTACAAGTTAGAATAGCATAGGATCTCCAAACTGCTAAGAGCTCTTGAAGCTGAAATATGTCTGTAATTAATCTATTTCAAAAATTCATATGTGGGTTATGTCAGTACAGAAATCAATAAGATATAAAGAAATATTCCTAGATTATCTGAAAGATTATATTTTTCCTACTTGCATATCTTCAGTTTTATCAAAAGAAGGCAATAATGCAAGAAAGCCTACCGCTAAGAGCATTTAACATGTGTGGCATGCCCTTTAACATGAGTCTTTCAAGTTGGCTGCGGCGGGTTGAAGGTAGCAGGATACAAGTATCCCGGGCGGCACCAAGTTCCTCACTTGCAGCTTGTGCGAGTACCAGTCCCAATAAACATCTACGGCCTTCACATCTCAGCAACTACAAAAGTAAAATGTAAATGGAGCACTTGGACAAATTCCAACAACATTTTAACCATAGCTATCAATCTGCGAGAGGATTGAATGAAAATAGAATAATCAACACATCTCTGATATAACAATTTAGGGATACATGTCTAAATCAAAGGGTGTTTTCCCAAATACCATATATAATTACTGACAATCTTAATTTCCATGATGGCTGATGCTCAAGAACCCTAACATTATAGTATAAAACAGAAATGAAATTATAATAACCTCAACAATGTTATTGAAGAAGTCAGGATATAGATGTGGCCAGTCATAGCGGGCTATGGACACCATAAGAGCGGCTAGTTTGTTTCTAATGAAATACGGAAGAATTTCATGTTTTGTCATCAGCTCATTCATCAGCATTCCTCTTATCTCAACTTTTTCATTTTCCTGCAGACTAATCCATCTTCTATTGATTATGTTCTGTGAAAGATTCAAAAAGAGTACTGTAATATTCATTATTTTAGTATTCATAAATGAAAAGTGATTCACAAGAATAAGCAATAGACACAGGATTAAAAACCAAGAATAAACATTGATTATAATAAATGATTATTTTACACAAATAAAATAAAATAAAAACTGTTGCCTTTTTAATAATTTATATACCACTCACCTCAAAAGTAGTCAATACAAACATCAAAACATATTGATTCTGTGACTTTTGAAGAAACAACAAACAGTGTTTCCAGGAATCTCTATTGTTGGAAAAGTTTTCTAGCATGGTCTCAATTTCTCTCTTTCTAAAATTACTTGTGGTTGGCGCGAAAAACTCTGACATCAACATTTCTAATGAGGCCAACGCCTCATTCATCTCAAAGTCGGTCTATAACCATAGTATAAAAAATTAGGTTAAAAGTGTAGAACAAGACACTGTTCAAAACGTGTAATTTAGAAACTAATTGTTTGTTTTTATCCCAGTAATAAATCGTGTATGAAAGGATCGCATGATTTAACTAGACACCTGAACCATACTCAATTCTTACCATGGTTTTTCAATGAAATTATAAAATAATTTCATAATAATAACTAAAAATCACAAATGTTGATGTAAGCGATTTGTTATACACCAGGCAAGTTTGTAATTAGTGTAAGAGATTTTATAATTTAACATTCATTAAGATTTGTTAAAAACAAAACAAGTATTCTAAACCTATTCGCCCATTTCCATAAACAAATGTCAAAATTTAAATGCCTATTCAAGAGCTGTCACACTATATGTCAAAAACACCATAGCTATTAGTTACAACTGAAAGTATCATTCTATAGCAGTAACTGTTCACAGCAGTAACTCTAAAAAGCAACATAGTAACTTTTTATAACTTTTCTAAAGTAGTAACTTTTCCTGTCATTCATCAGCTTTTTTTCTACTTCTCCTATATTTTATTATACATCCCGTTAAAATAGCTAGTCTGAAAAAACCCAAATGTTACAATATTTCTGTCTTTTTTTCACCAAAAATAAATAATTTAAAAATCATACATTATTTTTGATCACCTCATTGGAACTTGGAAGACTGGTAACAAACATAACATTTGATTAAGGGGTCCTCCTAGGTAAAATTCTATCGAATAAAGTATTATTAGGTTTTTCTAAATTAAAATTCCCAGTAGTAGTACGAAGTCTGGATTTTCGCGGCCTATCCCTTATTCCACTGAGGGATATATCGCATCAACTGATGAAATGTGAGAATGTACAACCTACATTGTCACTCCTTTTGGGGAAATGCAAGCATTATGTTGTGATATTAAACAAAATGACATATGTCTGCCATTGTACGCGCATCATACAAACACTACCGGAAAGATTTAGATATTTTTTTGTTTTACTCATAATTAAACACTTCATCTTATTTAAAAAAAATAGGAATTATTAAATATAAAGTTATTATTTGAACGATATTTTAAAATCAATAAAGTATATTTTTGCTACCTTTTTTTTTCTTTCTTTTCTTAACACAAAACATATTTTCAACATCATAAAAAACGCAGATGAACTCGCTAGTTGATATTACAATAATAAAACTGGATTTATATGTAAGATATTTTGCCAATATATTCTTTGCTTAAAATGCTATAATGAATTAGAGCATCACAAAATTATATTGTTGGACGAATATTCAATACCGTCCTCACTTCAACTTGTAATATTGACATTTAGTTGAAAGAAGTTGAAAGAAAAGCAACACTCAACACCAGTGAAGAAATATGGCGTGTTACTTGTTTTTAGAGTAAAATTTTGCATTTATGGAAATTTGTATTTTATAGGATAATATTTAATTTAGTCAGTAGGTAAACTACAAGATAATCACATAGACAATTGGTAGAAATGGAAGTAGTTCCAACATCTGAAAAGGCTATGCAAAATGAGGATGCAGTAAAGACTGACGAATCAGTTGGTTTGAATCCGACTCAAAGTAACAACGACGATACAGAGGCAACCAGTGCTCAAAAACCATCACCGAAGAAACCAAAGAAACGCAGACCGAGAATGCCTCGAGACGACACTGCACCTAGACAACCGTTGACTGGTGAGAAATAATCAAGTACATCTTTATTTATTTACATCTATTCTCGTATATGTCTACACTTTTAATACAATATTAATCTCATATTCTGATTACAAAATTGTCTAGTAATTTAAAGTACGTCTTTTTCAAGAACTAGGTAAAGGATTGTCTTTAGTACTTTAAGCTTCTTGAATTGACAGGCAAGCGTCTGGGTATACAGCATAGCTGACCCCTGATTATTAAGTCCAAGTTTGGCAATTTTCGAACTGTAGTAATTTGTTTCAGGGTATGTCAGATTTTTGAATGAACGACGTGATCAACTACGAGCAGCGCAACCGGACCTTGGCTTTGCAGAGCTTACTAGGCAGCTTGCCAGTGAGTGGAGTAAGCTGCCTGCCCTAGAGAAACAACAATATTTAGATGCAGCTGAGCTAGACAAAGAAAGGTTTATAATTTCTCTATTGCTGGTTATTTTATGAATCAAACATTCCATTTTTAAAATTCACACATAATAACCATTTTGTGCAGGTACATCAAAGAATGGGCTGAATATAAGAAATCAGAGGCATACAAAGCATTCCGAAGTCAAATGGGAGACAAAAATTCATCAGCAAAAAAAGCAAAAACCCAAGATGGTATGTATTTCAATGAAGTGCTAAATGTTTATTATTGTAAGAATTAAAAGATTTTGCCTTGGGGTCTGGATTTATGCTCTGAATTAAACCAATTGGTATACCCTCTATTCCAAGATATGATGCACTACATGTAAATAGTGAAACATGGGACTATATTATACTTCTCCGCCAACCCTTTCACAGAGTAACTGGAGTGATAATATGTTTGTCACATAGCTATATAATCCATATTATTTCCATAGTATAATAATATAAATGCAGTAGTAACTCTGTCTGTCTGTGACATCATTATGGAGAAACCGCTGAACTGATCATGATGAAATTTCATAGAGACATACTTGAGGGTCTTGAAATGAACATAGTTTGCCCATTTTTTAATTTTTATGGGAATTTCATTGTTTTATTGAAAAGGTCGCGTAAAAACGGACTTTCTGAATGCTTACATGGCATGCACTGGCTTAACCTTTTGAGATAAACGAAAACAATGTTCTAAAAAAACATTGTCTTTTAATAAATCTATAAAAAGTCCACAATGGTATATGTTTATCACTCAATATTACTGTTGGTAACCATTTTAATATATGTATTTTAAATTTATTGGGTTATTGTTAATGTATTTTTTCCCATTTGGTAGTAATCCTTGTCAAAATAATTATAATGGTCATCTTTGGTATTTAGTCTACATTGAAATCGTACTTCACAGCACATCATTACAATAAATAGTTTAGTAGATATAATAGATTCAAAATTACCCGCAACGAAAAATCTCGCGTACAATGGGAAGCACGCGGGTAGCGGCTGCGAGCTGCTAGTGTGAGCGGCGGCGAGCCGCGCGATGTGTGGAGGAGGTTTGTTTAGTTATATTTAAAGTTCGGGAGGAGGTATATACAAAACAGCTAAGCTATGAAAAGCATTTTTGTATTCACAAAAAAAATATTAAATAACCGCCATATATTTTAGATGCTTTTTTCATGTAATAATATGAATCCTTATGGAATTAAAGCATTTCATCATTGAAATAATTTCAAGTAGATAATTTTTTGTCTTTACATCATTAAAATTGGTCAAGTCATTGATTGTCAAGTCATAGAGAGAGGTACAGGGAACTAACAGCCAACCTTCAGTAATGAAGATGCACAATAAGAATAAGAAGAAGTCATTGAAAAGATATCACTTAATTTTAAACATTTAATTTCGAAGTTGTCATCATGAGTATAAAAATGCTTTATAGGAACCATGTCCACAAACTTTTAAGTGGCACACCAAATTCGACGTGAGCGAAGCCGCGGACAGAAGCTATTTGTATATAAAACCAGTCCAAACCAAACCAAACAGTCCAAAGCTTCATGCCATCCACTTGTAATGTAACATGGTAAATGTAAATAGATCTTCCTGAGTTGAAGCAACCACTGCTTAAAATGATTTTCAATGTAGTAATTGGAATAATTTTTATTTGTAGTCAGATGATAAACTGCACCCTTTTCTTTCTGAAACTTTCTATGTTCACCTTCAAATGTTATCATTAAAAATTGCTTACAAAAATTACATTAAATTGCTTTGTATAACAATTTTAAAACTGAGTTTGACTAAACATTTAACCTGTTTATTTAAATATATTTTAATTTGTCATTACAATTTTGTGATGTGTAATGTAGACTAAGGGGGTGGCCATAAATTACGTAAGGCATTCAAGGGGGGAGGGGGTCAAGTCGAATCTCATCTAATTTGACTATGGGGAAAGGGAAGATCTCGGCAAATCTCACAATTTTTATGAATGTTAATAGTAACAATTGTAAGTATGTTAACGTTTACTTTTCATTTTAATTCTAGTCTGCCTACTCAATAGTCTTCAATAGTTATAAATTAAAGTACTAAGCAAAATATTTTTTCTTTTTAGAATAAATCTGATGCATTTATAACATACATGTATTTTGAAAATTTTCGTATGAAATTGAAGGGCGTGGGGGAGGGGGGGTGAGCAAAATCTCGCGAAATTTCACCAGAGTCAAAAGAGGGGAGAGTCAAAAGCCTCACGTAGTTACGGACGTCCTTTCGGACGTCCGCCCGTCCGGGGACGTCCCCTAATCAGGTGTTCATTTATTTCTTTTATCTAGCTGGTGTTCCAGTAGTCTTTACATTGACAGTTTGACGTCTGACATTGACAATGAGAAGATAAATAGTAATTATTTTATGTACATATAAATTTAAGCTCTCTACACTCCTTGTCTATGGAAACTTAACTATACCGAGTCTTCTATTTGAATGTAATATACTTAAAAATTTGGTACAAAGATTTCTCTTTATGTATTAATAGTTTTAAACGTAACATCACGCCTGTAATCCCCGAAGAGGTAGGCAGAGGAGTATAGTAAACTCTGGGTTTCACCAGTTACGTTTATGTCCCATTGAATAGGTGGTGACCCTATTGCTATACAGGGGGCACACGTTCATATTCCGATTCACTACTAGAAATTCTAGATTACAAAAATCCAATAGTTCCTGACCCAGGATTTGAACCCTGGACCTCCCGATCGGCAGTTGCGCGTGCAACCACTGTACCAACAAGGCAGTCAGTTAATACTTTTATTTATCCCCATTATCAATTACAGTCCTTTTATTTATTTAAATTCAAAATCTGGTCTATCGGAGACTTATATGGAGTATATTTTATTGCTTATACATACGTAACTTTACGCCTGTAATCCCCGAAGAGGTAGGCAGAGGAGTGCAGGACATTCCCACGTTTCACCGATTACGTTTACGTCCCACTATGGAATAGGTGGTGAACCTATTGCCATGCATCGTGCTTATCCAGACTCCAAATATTGCTTACATATTTGTTAAAGCAATTTAAACATCAATAATGTCCTATAGGTACAGCAAGTGGAACAACAGACTCAAGTAATGTCAACTCTACTAATGGTTCTGCATCCAATTCTGCACATCAACAAACACCTGCAGGCCCAAGACCTTGTATTACGCCGGCTTCAGTAAGTAATTTTAGTTTTGTTAACTATTATAACATGCATGCATATTATATGCATAAGGTTACCAGTTTGTTATACTACATCATCATCATCATCATCGCAGTCATCGCCGCCGTCGTCCTATTCCCGTCCACTGCTGGACCTATGTCCAGTCATCGAGCTCAGTGGCGTGCCATTGGAAAGACTATGTCTTTCCAATGGCACGCCACTGAGCTCGATCTTCAGCTCTTCCCTTACTTTGTTATACTTAGAATAGTGGATACTGAATTGAGTATTTGTGCATAAATAAATGCGCCAAATAAATCATAGTCTTGTTTTTGGATACTGTTTCGGATAATTCAATATGTTAAATATAATTTCATTTTTACAGGGTGCTGAGGCGTCTGGAGGCGACACAGATATACCAATATTTACAGATCAATTCCTTCATCATAACAAATTGAGGGAATCAGAGCTTCGACACTTGAGAAAGGCTAATTCAGATTATGAACAACAGGTGAGCAAAAAGTACTTTGTAAATAATCATCACAAGCTCACAATATTTGGCTTTGAATTATCGGGCATTCTACCTACAGTGTACATTTAGGCCTTGTTCAGACATGGCGTGAACCGCGCGATTTCATAATCGCGTGGGAACCACGTGTTCATAATTTATCCTAAGTACAATTGGATTACACACTTGTGAATCCTCAAACCATGATTTTACTCGTCACCAACTATAACCTCTCCATTGCTATCATCGTTCTATCAAACTAAAACTAGTTCTATAGTAACGAGTCAATGTACGTAATATAGAAGGGTATTATTGTAATAAATGGTTTTATATAAACGTAACCTGACACGAAAGGACATCCGTTGCGAATATTTGTACAAATGCAACTGATACCTGCGGATCCGGATATCTTCATATTGGGAGGGTCGGAAGTAGATCCGCTTCTATGGGAAATGGGCGAATAGAGCATCTATGATATTTTCTTACAATATTGAGTTACAGGCAGGCAGACTGAGTGAAATTCGGGAAGTAATGCGATATTTTGGACAGGTAACAATTTTTTACTTCTTGCCAAAGGCTCTAAAGGCCTTGCACGGAAATATCGGATAATATCAGGTGATAGCCAACTTTGAAAAAAATATTAGGTCAGTAAACCCGTATTACCTTAATTTAAGTATTTCATCATCTATTCCTTCATTTAACTCGTGTGCTAATATTTATTTGAGAACAAATTCAATAATAACGTACATTTTAAAAAATGAACAGGAGCGCTTGCATATAGTGAGATAAATACATTCACTTTAATGTATATTTTAACTCCTTAACGAATTCACGATTGTCTTTCTAAATACCTATTTTTACGTCAAGGAAGAGGAAGAACCGAGGTGCCTGATGTGTTTTTTGTTGACTTCCGAGTAGGGTTACAACAAATCTAACTCAACAATATGTGTTACGCCATATGTTGGCTCTTTGTAAAAATAGATACATAAAAAACCGTCTTTAATGAACATAATTCCCTTATAAAAGGGTTGCTTAAAAATAACACGTCGCGTCGCTATTCGTGGTGGCTGATTTCGATCTTGTTACGATATAGAAAAGAGAGTATGAAGCGGATTTTTATTTGAAAATAGTTTAAATATTACTCAGTGCCATCACATGAGTTTAATGTTATTGTGCGTTTATATAAAATATATAACATATAAAGATCATTTGATCTTAAGATAAACCACTTACTTCGATTTATATAAACATGTGTATATGTAGATTGCAGTGACCTGTTTTTATTATTAAATTACATAAAAAAACAAAGACGTCCAGAGAAAAATCCGTCAATCATAAACATCTTAATAAAATCCACGACCTTTTAAACTTCTAAGCTCGATTCAGCATTCCTTAATCAAAAAAACGGTATGTCGGAGGTTGAAATAAAGCTCTAACAACCATTTATAACGCTGTACAAATGAACCCGTCAGAATAAATTGTATTAATAACAGTTAACAAAACACACACACAATCAGCGTCTGTTCAATTGCGATTGGAACTAACCTTAGATTAGACGCTCCGCTGATCGTCTGTTAATCATCGATCACGATTTGTTTAACATCGATTTAAAACTCAGTGCCTAGTAGAGATTGTTATAAGGAATGTGATTAATATAATTTACTGTGGTCATTGTGTTTTGAACTTTTAATTAAAATGAAGCTTTTGAAATTATTGTTTGTCTGTCTGAGAAATTATTTAGTTGTATTGATAAAGGACAGCATCGTGCTTCATCATCATCAGTCTATTCCCGTCCACTGCTGGACATAGGCCTCTCCAATGGCGCGCCACTGAGCCCGATCTTCAGCTCTTCGCATCCAAGCATCGTACTTACGAGTACCAATCTTTTTATCGTTTCATC
>DWEC01004098.1:0-10087 GCA_018245735.1 Microceris miodesmiata | reverse complement strand
GCCATTGACCATAGATAATCAAGTGAACAGTATTACAATCTTCCTACCCCTTTGAATAATGTAGCGTCTTTAAACGTAACTACGTAGATTTCGACGAGACTTGAATATTTATAGAAACATTCGCTAGAATCTAGATCTTCGATAATGTACAGAAGCTCATGAACACTTGATATTTCTCACCACAAAGTGGGGATAAATAGCACACATTTACACACAAAATAACAAACGTCGCGTAAGAGGCCATTTCAATATATTTCCCCGTAAGATTACCACTCGAAAATATTCCCGAAAAATTCCCAACACGCCCTACGAACATAACTTGTCTCGATGAAACTTGAATATTTTATCGAACTGTTTGTTGGGATTTACGTCGAAAATGTTTGAAAAGTCGGTGCACATTAGAATTTCATGATCACTACATAATAAGTTGCCAACTATTTGATCTTGGAGACGATTGTGCATGTTAAAAATGTAACAAATGCAAATTTCTCCATTTATTATGACGGGTATTTCCATTAACAAGTAAACCTAGTCTTAGATGAGAAGTTGGCTACGATACAGAAACAACGGACCAAGACATAAGATGTAACGAAATATTTCCAACATTAAATATGCTACAGCCGTTGCTTATACTAAAATGTGCGGACATAAACATGGCCTTTTACGAACATAACTTTGTCTCAATGAGACCTGAATATTTTATCGATACGTTCGATAGTATTCGAGAATTTTCTCCGCTGAGAATTCAAAAAACGTTTATAAACAATTTTGTTTATACTATAAAAAATTGTTTTAGATCGCTTGTAAACTTAGAAAGAAATAAATATGTTAAAAACGGTAGTAGACAATTAAATAGCCTCAACGGAAATTCTGCTGCTGCTCAATTGCTCTTCTAACAGTTTGATCATATTTGGACAAACATTGAAAGAAATGTAATAAACAAGTCCATTGCGTGTGGATCGTTTCCTAGAAGCTGTAATTTTTCCTTCGTTATAATACATATATGTACATGTGCTCACCTGACATCTACCGTCGATGCACATATCAAGACTACCAGGCCTGCATCTTGTTCCATCTGACACCCTCGCTGCTAGGACCGCCACCACCACGCGATCATCGTCATCCAAGGATACCGTCTGGGGATGGAAATAATAGCTATATAATCGTTGTGTTACAAACATACTTCTGTTGCATATGTGAATTGATGGATGAATGGATGAATGGCTGCTATGTGGATGGTAGTTCTAAGCATAACTTACCGGTTCCGGGCGTTGTCCAGAATGCTGAGGTGTACCTCTGCAAGTCAGGGCACAAGGTTCTGCATCGTCCCTATGTGCTCTCCAGTGGAAAAGCTCACCGCCGTATGGAGTATTGTCATGGGCACTGCATTGCTGCTCCCTCCAAATGTCCTCTTCTAGAAGAGAGATGTTGCCGCGACAGGGCTAGAAAAAATATAATATCTTAGTTTACAGATTCTTACAATGCCTAGCACTGTATGAAAATTGCGACGTAATGCTTCTGGAACTTATTTTGTCAGTTGTATAAGTGTCATCATAAACATATTGTAGATAACACTAAAGTTTTATACACTTGGAGGAGCTGATCTAAGCCACTTATTACAAAACTAAAGACCTGTAGGATGTTCAGAAATTTCAAGCTAACAGCTTTAAAAATTGATTTTTTGCAGGAACCGAATCTCAATGTTACTCTAGGGGTTTCTCTTTCAACTTAGCACTCCGGGTTCTGAGCTTTGACTCCCTGGGTAGTATTTCAAGAAGTAAATTGTCAAGGTTAAATATAACTCGCTCAATAAATAGTGAACGTAAGCATTGAGGGGTGCAGATTAGGGGAGGCCTAGGTCTAGCAGTGGACATCTAGAGGTTGACGATGATGATAATGATGTAACATTGAGAGGAAATATGTTTCTGCTTCGATAGTCACCAGCCTAAAATCTTCTATTTGTGAGAGGAGACCCTTACGAATCATGGGATAAAATATCAAGATGATGATCAACAACATTTTTCATGATAATAATGATGAAGACTACCTTTTTCCCAATTAAGGTGGCAAATTCTTGATATCCATTTAACCTACAGTCATCATTGCGTAATGAATTATACACATTTCTTGTGAAAAAGATATCATTATAATAAAAATGGTGAAATATCAGGACAAAATATTTCTACTAAAATTATACAAACCAAATTACTAGAGCCCTTTCTTCAAGCAGTATTTCGTAGATCTAGATAATACTTTCTTTGCGTCATTAGAGATATAAAAGCAAGGTTAGCGTCAGAGCCTCTATTTTGTATATAGCGACAGTTGTAAACAGTTTGTAGCACGTAAAGGAAAATCTATTTTGCCGTCGCCCAACTGAATACAATATGAACGGCAGGAATGAAAATATTTGGAAAGAACGTTACATAACTTCAAAAGGTCTTTGTTATAAAAGAAATACGGAATGGAGCGAAACTGCCTTCTCAAAGGCGTTTGCAGCCAAAACACGAGGGTGATTAGGTTGCTGATTTGTGAAAGCGTGGAGGAATATTCCTGACGGTACTTTTTTGTGTGTGTTTTCAAGTAAATCGCGGCAATTTCCTCTAAGTTGAAGGTTTTTTGCTTATTTCCTACATGTATATAGTTATATATCGATTCCAGTGGCTTTTGCGTACGTAATGTAAGCAGTTAAGAGGCATACAATTCTCTATTTTTTGTAGTATACAGAGTAATTCACAAAAATGCAGTGATTATTGCTTTCAATCAGTTAAAAGTATAAATACAATTCCAGTAACAGAATTCTAGCCCCTGCTTAGCTAATCTATTAATATTGTTTTTAATTAAGCTCACATTACAACACTTAGGAATTTCTATAGTATTTGACAACAAAGAACAGTCCTATATATATAATTTAATAATGTACTAGAAGTTCAATGGTTCTTTAAGAATAATAATAATAATAAATAAATAATTCCTGAATCGAGAGTCAAATCCTGAGTCATATCTGAGTCAAATCCTGAATAGAGGAATTTACCATTTCCAAACAGTCATCTACAATATGTAAGTGCCCCCTACGTTGTCATGTTATTAGTTTTATTTTCAAATTGTAACCGTCGTGAGGTTCCTACGCCATTTTTAAAATAGCATCTGTAGCCGGATATTAAAACCGTTGGTCTTTCCAAGACTGAACTGAGCATTTTCAATATTTTCTGATAATCTTTGTACATTTAACTACTTACAGATATTTCTAATTTAATGTTCTTCCAAATATATAGATACTTACAGAATGCGACAAAAATTCTTTTTTGTTAAATTAACATTGTAACATTCAGGAGGGTGAATGTTGCCGAAATAATGACAATAAAGAATTCGGCCCTATTGAGAACGCTTAATTTAAATCAATTTCCCACTTGTCTTGTTCAGAAATATTAATTTGAGAGTTTTGTTTTTCAACGTCCTTTTCCCGTTATTCTTCCATAATATTTTTAATTTATAAACAAAAATCTAATATTTAGTTAAGATCTACCAACACGACATCTATTTTTCTACAAATCGACTATATTCATCCCAAATAACAAAATAAGAGAACATAACTTTGATTGAAAGAACTCAATTTTGTCTTTTTTTTGAATATAGAAGTAGACAATTGTCATCTAAGTCAAATGATGTATACCGTTCTCGAAGAAGTTTAATTTGTTACCTAACATTTGAACATGTACGAGTAGTAACTTCATATTAAGTACTACCCGAAGGGGAGACAGTGACCATATGCACATAAGGACCATAGACAATTTCTTATTGCCCTCAAAGTTCACGATTTATCACCTAACTGATAACAGTGCTATTTTAGACAGACAATAATTCGATTAGTATCCAACCACGTCACTGCGCTTCGAAGTTCAACTTGTTAAATAACTAGTCGCAGTTCCCAACTAACTGTAACATTATATTATTATTACAAAATTACCATCTCCTCGTTGCGGAGGGTAAAGCTGGGTAATACAAAGCCATTTACCCCAGATATCGTGTAGAGACAAAGATTATTATAAAATTTAGGTAGTTACAGTGTAGCGCAGATATGGCCCAATAATTTTGGTCTATATCCAGCCCTTACTCGGTATACCTTTACTTGTCAACTTATTTACGATTTTAAAATTAAATATCACTGACTACTGAATGACATTAGTTTTGTGCCAGGAAGTTAAAATACCTATGCTCTGAAGATGTAGTATTGAAGATGAGGGCTTAAATACTTTGTACTGAATTTCTTACTAATATAAGAACTCCACAATAGTACTCTAGGCGCTAAGCAACAAACAAAGTCTACAATTTTACTTCTATAATTTTCAATCTCCAATTATTTAATTACTTACTTCTATAATTTTTATTACTTCTATAATTTTCAATCACTTATTCAAATTCTGTGGACACTTTCTATGGGTAGAAAACGACTTTATAGATCATCTATTGATGAGTGTGGGTACTGTGAGCCACTAGAACATTTGGCCCTGAGCCCATGTGATGGACCATTAATTTTCATTAGTTTAACCACACAATTAAACCAAATGTTTTATTAAATTCAATGGGATCTTATCACGCAACTATGCTCTCTATCAAAAGGATCAAATATTTTACTATTAAATGTCTCAGTCTCCGCCGGGACCTCGCTGCAAACGCCGGGAGCTCATGAGGAAGGACCTCGTACAGGTCCGAAACTAGTCGGGCCATATCAAAAACTCACGTGAGTTAAGCCGGTACATATATAATCATACTTATAATCACAGTATTCAAATACTCAAAAAAAGTGTTGTAAGGTATTATATGTGCTAGTAGCGGTGTTTGCATTTCAGTGGAACGCATGTATTTCTGTAACATTATGTGAAATTTTTCACCAATACAAGGCCCAATTTCCTGCACTGGCTTTCAAATCCATTTAACAAAGTTTTACTGTAGTTAACAAGCAAGTGGACTTACCTAAACTATTAATCACAGAGCGTTACGCTGCTGAAAGGTAAGTTTCTCCCCGACATTGCTTATTTGGGGATAATCGATAGTGTAAAGTTACTCCGAAAGTTATAAGCTGCCTCTTGTACCGTAGATTTTATACCGGCAATAACTCTGAGCTCGATTTTCCCCGCAAAAATTGGACTTTTGTCGAGTTTACGTAAACATTTTTCGGTTTACCGACGTTATTAAGTTATGTTGATTTTTATATCAAATTTCCATTGCGTTTGTCAATATTCGTTATGTCTATCATTTTGGCAATTTTTTTGCGTAAATTTACTTTATTAATAATGGTAAGGTTATCGAAATAGCATTACGGAGCGATTGGTAATGTATACAAAGAAAGAAAGAAAGAAAGAAAACTTTTTATTCACAATGTGTACACTTACATGTTACACAACCGATAGTACGAATTATCTTGTTGTTTTCAAAGGACTCCCGTGTCCAGGATCGGAAGAGCTTATAATGAATATATTTTTGTCTTAGTCTATAAGTCAGACGTTAACTCATACGAAAATGAAAAGTGATGGCTTTGTGATCTGGCTAGTCCTAAAGCATTTATGACCGTGTTAGTGTATCTGGTTCAGGTTTGTAATGGTCAAGGTGTGATTTTATTGGGTTTTTCTAACTGGAAATGATTAGTTTTAGGAAAAGTTTGATTTATGCCCGGTGTGGTTTAAAACCGTGGATGTCTACTATACACCTCTGCCTACCTTTTCTGAGAAATACAGACAATGATATGTTATAATCTATCAACTTCAAATCCCTTCGTAAGTAATTATACTAAAAACATATTTTAACATTATCGGAGTCTGGATCTGTGCCCGGTGTATGGCAATGGGCTCACTACGTATTCCATAGGACGTAAATGTAACTGATGAAACATGGCAGTGTACTATACTTCTCTGCCTACCTCTACGAGGATTACAGGGGTTACGTTTTGCTTTTTTCAAATATTTTAACACACTGGGCAATCTATAATTTTTGTCAAAGTTATCTATTATATCCACAGACGTATATGGTTTCTTCACTATATTCAGGTGATCTTGGCGAGCATTTAGGTAAGCAGTTCAAACTCATAGTAAGATATCTTAATGAATATACCTAAATTATAAAAAAGATGGTAATTCCGTTCTCCACCATTTCATACTTCATTAGTGCTAACAGCTTTGGAAATTCTTCCAGAAATTTCCAGCAGTGAAGTGTACGTAATTGTTTAATAGCATTTCGTTATCCGACGGAACACAGTTGAAGGTTTAATTTAGTATACTTTGAGATAAAAAGCTTATATATAATATTCAACGTAACAAACTCGGCAAAGTTAATGTAGGCGGTCCTCCAGCGAGGCAGTGAAAGAATGTAGACAGTAGCATTAAGAAGAACTAAGAGGTTTAAGAAGCTATTATTAAAAGTCTTTATGTCAATTGAATTTGAATATATTAACTTTTCTATCGAAGCAATAAATTTTAATTAATCAAATATAACATTAAGCTAGCGTTTGGACACGATCCTGCCTAATGGATAGCGCAGATGAATCTTGCTCGTATGATAGACCATCAATGCCTATAAAAACGCTGTTCAACCTTGCCTTAATATGTCCTAGTTTATGTGTCTAGAAATAGACAGTAACTCAATCATTGTGAGTCAGTAGATGTTCTATAATTTGTGTTTATGAATGTGTTTTGTTTAACTTTAAATATTTGATATTCATTCAACTTTGTAATAAGGCAGCTCTGAAATCAATTCATGAGAAGTAAGTCCATTAACCGCGATTTCATATTTCATCCCTAATAGCTTTCAAAACTCCATCTAGGAGTTCGTATTAATTGTTTAATAGCATTTAATATGGAACCATTTACATAGTGGAGGGGCCGGCGAGTTTATTAAATAAACCGCGTGGCAGCAACTGTCAGAGTTCAAAGTTTGGACCTCGCCAACTCGAAACTGCTGTTCACATCGACGTGATTATAAAGTGAACGGTGCGCCTAATAGATAATTCGACTAATTATTAACTAATAATAAACATTATTATTGACAATAAGAAAAAATAAAATTTTCTGACATTTCCATACACGGCCATTTTATTTGATCTGTTTCTGATTCTGTACATTTATTGACCATTGATTTATTTGTAGATACTTTTTTACATAGTAATGCTTACTTGATTTTCATTTATCGTTATCATCATTTTCAGCAAGCATAATTTTTTGGTCTTCTCGCCAATTTTACCTGTGCATTAGCTCTGAATTTAAAAATACGATACATTTATAAATAATTTCATTGAATTCATGGACTGAAAGCACGGTAACAGAAGTAAAATTCCAGCTGTATGGCTTGATGCAATTTTTTGAAGGAGTTGGTATCGGATATAAGAAATGCATTTAGAAAGTAGTCTTTGCCAACATATTCGTAAACAAAACTTTTAACGTTCCACTGTTGGTATCAATTAGTTAAATATAGGAAGTAGAGGAAATGTCCGGAAAATAAAATATACACTGGAAAATCAAAATAAACGCGAGGAAAGCAATCATATTTCCAAATAAGAGAACACATATTTCGATTTATCGTAAACAAATTTTAGTTTTGTATTTCACCTAACTTCCTAACTACCTCAGAGGCGAACTTTCTGATTTTATTTAAACAAAGTCAAAGTTAAATTTGGTTAAGTAAATTTTCTTGTTAAAAACTTGTAAGTTTCACAAGTACGTACGTACGTACGGCGAAACTCACGCAAGTATTTTGTAAAATGAAAACTTACAGATTGAATTTTAATATTTACATTTCATGTTACAATGCGCTTTACATTTTAGACAGCATTGGCGAAAAATTTAGGTTTCATTAGTGATTATATAGGTACAGGTATGTACCGGCTTAACTCGCATTCGTTTTTCGGGATGGCCCGACTAGTTTCGGACCTGCACGAGGTCCTTTATCAAGAGCTCTCGCTGACTGCAGTGGAGTCGTGGCGGAGATTGATAAGGTTTGATTATTATTTTGATACAATATACATGGATATTTAAACAATATTAATTATTACAAAATAAAATACGTTTGTCCTTGACCATTTACATCAAAGACATTACAATAATTTACTACAGGCTATCATATAGGAAAAACATTTTTAATAATTCACTAGTAAAGTTATCATGAAACAAAACCTATTTACCATGGAAGAAGGGTGTCAGGTCTGTAAGGACAGAATTATTTGCCGCTAGGTGCTCTCTATCTGCCACGTAACGGACATGGCTTAGCTATATTTTAATAATTGTTGCGAATTGCTAGTGGTTTTTTGACAAATTGGCAATATAATTTCGTTTGACTATCACTCTCAAGGGGGGGGGGGGGAAGGTCACTGAACTGGATGTTTGAATTTTCTCAATTAGGCAATTATTTGATCAATTTTATACATATAGGAAGAAATTTTTGAAGAGAATTTTCTAAATGTTAACAAATATGTCTCAGAAGGAAGTTCAACCAGCAGGAAACTAATGATGGAGTACCCTCATCAATGCTCATCGCCACATCTAGTCAAGTTTCGCAGCATTATTCTGTTCTATGTACCCAGATATCCGTGTATCAGTATGAGAATAACAGAAGATATAGAAGATCAAAAGAGCAGTGGAGTATACTTATACGAGTATTAACAAGCAATAGAAAATAGAGCAGTATTAAATTGCAGCGGCATTAATATTCAGAACAAGTCGCCACTACTCACGTGTTACACCATGGAACATGTTACACAACGGAACATGTTTGCAGCACGACAAGGGGGCCAATTATCACGGAGGCACGCGTGACCGCGCGGACGTGTTCGGACGTGTCTCGGTTTGTGTATTGATATTTTTATTGTTCGCTTGTTGTCTTCTTGAACACAGTTACTGTTTCATTAAAAGTTCATCGTCGCCATATTGTCATGTAATGTTGGTCTTGCTGGTTATGGAATATGTCTTTATCACAAACCTGTCTTAGTAAACTGTTGGCCATAAACCTCCCCTAACAGAATGAGAATTGCCTATATTCCTTCTGCTAGATTTCGGAAGTTTCAGAGGACAGTTTTTGCATCTCTTACGATGTTACCCGTCGCCCGGGACATCTAACCATTTGTAAGTACGCAATGCTAAATGGCAATCAGCTGGCTACCAGCCTTGCGTGTTATACGGAAAAGTTATACGCGTAGAAGAGTTGGACTTCGATTCTGAAGATGAAGATTGGAACATCTGATATCCTCACCAAAATATATTCTTTCCTTGAAATGAATCTTCATCTTTTAAAGTTGTCCAACAGTTTATGCGTCATACTTAAAGATAATACTTATAAGTGACACCAACATTACGTTTGTCGTGAATTACTTAATTACTTGATAAATACACGTTTCTTCTTAAAAATAAAGAAGAGTTTAGACCATAGAAAAATCATATTGTCCACGTGCAGTTAGCAGTATACTATACTAATATATCTGCTTAAACCCTGGCATATTCATAACGTTGTAGGAAATACTTACTCTAGATAATGTCATTAAATAAATAAATTTTTACCGAGACTTTATATCGGCTTTGGTGAAATGTAGATCGAGAAAAAAACTAAAGGAAAGAAAACTCTCGGCTCGCTTTTAAGTAATAAGTTTTGTGAAAGAGTGAGCGATAACCTTTTTATGTTTTTTCTTTTAATTATTCGGCTACAGAGTAATAGACTCTTTTGCAGAAGGATAATTTTAGATTTCTTAAAATCTCTATAATTAGCTGTAGGTACTTTTATTTGATGGTACAAGTTTTTTAAATATTTGGGACGGGTTGGACTTAAACACAACGTTGACATGCTTTTCTGCTCAATGTTATTAACAAAAATATAAATTATTTCAATTTTATTTTTAATTTCTATTCTGGTAACCTTTGCAATACCTTCTTACCCTCTCATGATTACAAAAATACATACCAAATAGAAAGATTACTGTCCATCCCTTTGCTATATATTTTTTTAAATACAGTTCGTACATATCAGTTTGCTTCAATTGACAATTGAGGTTTTACATTTTTTTTTTATTTAATAACCTTTATAACAACACGGCTATGATTTTCCAAAATATAAT
>DWEC01004097.1:0-10087 GCA_018245735.1 Microceris miodesmiata | reverse complement strand
CTAGAACTTTTCTTTAAATAAAGTATCAAAATAAAGTTGTGTTAAATACCACCAAGAGGAAGATATATAGGCTTTATATTATTTACTGTGGTAGGTGGCAACACCAAGATTGATAGAGTAAACTATCACTGACACTAAGTGAAAACTCAGATGACATAGTGAAGTTGTAATTAACATGGATTTCTTTAAAAAAATATGCTGCATGATAAAGTACATTAAATGTCACCTACTTGATTTTCAATCTTCAAATATGTGTTTATTAGTGTACTAGTCATAGATTGAGTGGGTTATTCATAATGAAATAAAAGACAAAATTCAGGACCAAAGTTTATGTCATGTAACATAATAAACTCCAACCTTTAACATTTTGCAATTTTTATAAGTATTTTCTCTTCTTCACAATGTAACTCCTAATCTAAGGAGTTTTCAGTGACTATGTTTCAATTTAAACCTATAACATGTTACATTTTAATGAGAAAGCAATCTTAATAAAGACAAGACCAAACATTTTGAAAATTCATATTAAAAAAAACTATACTTAGGTGTGTTAACACCTAACAATTTCTATACAATACACAATATATTTCTTTTACCAATATCAGATTGCTGTCGTAAAATGCATTTAAAAGAATTACATGCATACAATGTATGTCTTTAGAGAAACATCTCAACTGGTCTATTATGTCTTAACTAACTCCCTATTAGATTAATATTTTTCATTATGCAGTACATATATGTTATAGTACTAAATATTAGTGCAGACATTAAAAGAAGCTTTGAATTGGGATGGCTGAAGAGATTTCCAAAGTCACTAGTGTAAAAAAAAAACTTGTCTAGCTTTCGGTCAAACAGCCACCACCACCATCAAAAACAATTAATTCCAAACTCAAATAGGAACAATCAGAAAATAACGAATTTGAGACACACCTCAATGGCTTTGGAAACCCAGGTTTTGATCACGTCGGGTGAGCAAATTAAAACTATATATTCGTGTCGGGACTTTTAATCGTTCTTTTTATCTGCTTTGGTTTCTGTCTCGGGTTTTTCCTCTTTCTCCTTCTCTTTTTCCTTCTCCTTATCCTCAGAGACCACCTCCTTAGCCTCCTGCTTGGATGCTTCGTCGAAGTTGCCTACCAGGTTTGGGACCTCATCGTCCTCGTCAAGCGGTTTCGGCGCGGCGACGCTCGACGCCAGCCTCTTCAACTGGTTCAGGCCTTCCGGTCCGAGCTGACTAAGGATACCAGGCAGCATCTCGGCAATCTGCTTATTCTCCCCATGTCCAGTGATCGCAAACGTATTCGCGGCGAGCGAGGCTTGTGCCTTAGGGTTATTGAAGTGTATTACAGTTCCGTCATCCTTTATCATATTCACCTCCTCGATGCCCGGGATCGTGTTCACTGATAGTTTTTTCAGAGATGACTGAAGTTTCTTGTCGTCTGTAGCGGCAGTCGCGTGGACAACCTTCTTCTTACGTCTTGGTGTACCCTTTCCGCCAATGCGGACTTGTGACTGCAATTTTTTCAGCTTTTCGGTATTCATTTTGCGTTTTAACACGTCACACCTGTCGAGAAAGACGCGACACACTTTTTAATGATGTTTATATTTGAAAACTACTAGATATCACACTAGTTTCCCATGTAACTTGATCGTACGCACGTGTTTTGAACACCGGTTAGATACAAAGGGAAAATGGTGGATTTGCGACAAGTTATTTCTGATTTCCGACGTCGCGCGGTTGGCAGCATTGTCTCGCTACGTTTCGTTTTATCATGTATTTTATAAACGTAATATTTATGCATAATCAAGTTACCTTTTTCATTTTTTATTAATACAATAAAATATTTTGACAACTAAAAATAGTTTAACTGTAACTTACATATCAATAGTTTAATCATTTTGTTAATTATAATAGTTTTATACTCGTATCATCATGATTAAGAAAACGAATAAGATATATTTACTAATTTGTTAATGTGTTTATATAATTAGATAAATATTAATAATAAAATAACACTTACAACACTTTTTTTCAACAAAGTATGTTCACTGTTTTTGAAGGATGAAACTGGTTTTATTATGTACCGTTAGATGGCGTTGCTAACGAGATTCGTTATTATATAAATATTATACAGTCTGACAATAGATGTCGCTTACACTTTGAAAATTTTCATATAGAGCTCAACAATTTTTTTTTTCTCAGGAAAATCTAACCTAGTTGTCCAATTACCACAATACTATTTAAAAAAAATAATCTATAGAGTACTTTATTGTAACTATAGGCCATGTTTTTAAGAAGTTATAATATAATTTTGTTGAGAAATAAACGCAAAAGTATATGAAATGTCGTGCAGGGTATCATCACGAATAATGGTAAAATAATTTTTTTTTACAAAATAGGAATTACATAATTTTTTCGATACTTAATTTAGTGTTGTAAAGATCTACTAGTAATTTAGGGTTCTTTAAGTGTTGTGTGAGTTCCTAGCTTACAAGACTAATATGTACTGTACCTACCTACTGAGCACATAGGCAAATGTCACTCAAGGAGCAATAAGTCCAGCAGACTGAGACAGGCCGATGGTCATAATCATGAGTGCCTACTTAACATATACTAAGCCACTATGATTGTCTAAGCAAGTCAAAAAAAATCCTTTTTGTTATAGTTTTACGAAAATAGAACATTAAGCGGTTGGCAGCACGTGTTATTAAAATACTTACATATTTTTTTTACTAATACCCAACGGAACTGTATGCTAAAATAAAAAGACATACATGAATTATAAAAAATCTTAATCCAACATAATACAGTTACTTTGTTACATATGAAAATTATTGTTTGACCCGTTGATCCAGTGGTTTTTGAATATGACTCCTGCATTGGGGGTCGTGGGTTTGATTCTCATCCAAAATAAATATTTATGTGTCGTATTTGATCTGTATCTGGGTTTAAAAAAATATGTATAAGTAGAGTTTTATATTGACTGCCTTGTTGATGGAGTGGTTAGAAGTGCATCTGCAGTCTGCGTAGTGCAACAGTATGCTTGGATTTTTGTAAATTGAAACTCCCAGTAGTGGCACGGAGTCTTGATTCCTACCCGATATATGGCTATGGGTTCACCATGGGAGGTAAAACATAACTGATAAATCGTATGTGTGTAGAAATGTCCTAAAAATACTTTAAAAACTACGTAGTGTGTAACATGGTATCGTAAATGCATCCGCTGATTTGGCTTACTATATTTTCGCCGATGAAATGTTTTTTGTGTAAAGAATAGATGTGCTGTCTCTGATTTAGGTAGTTTGAATGTCAGACAACTGAATATTAGTGCGTACGCCTATACATTTCATACTGAAGCATATTCGGTGGAAATAAAAAATAAAACATTCCATATTAGTGCTCCTACCTCACCCGACACAAAATTACTAACGCATTTAACTGTCTAATCAGGTTGTGTTACTCATACTAATTATATTAACTAATTCTAACCGTACTCATACTAACACATATGATAATTGAGCTGAAGATACTAACAATCCCAATTTCTGTGGTAAGTATCTACTATTACCAATTTAACGCTGACTAATGTTCTAAATGCTGTTCTTGCTTTCAAATTAACCTACGTTTAATGTTATCTCATCATTCAAAGTGCTTCTTTCATATTCGTCATTGTTTTTATACACGCATCAGATTTTGGAATCTACTGCCTCCTCCGACAGTCAGTATCTGAGCTATTTTAATTTATTATTAGCTAGTTAAATAATATAGAAATTACCTATATATGAGTACCGGAATTCAATATTATATCTAAAACTCGTGTTGTTATTTCAATTTGTATGGAAAAATGGTTTATGATTATAAATGATTAAATCTACTGTAGCTATTTTGAAACGTATGATACATGTGTCTACGTAATATTTCTTTGTTATTTTCTATTAAACTATCAGGGCGTCGAATAAAAAAAGTTGCAGAGACTAATGTACTCAATTATTAATAACAACGTTTACAACCAAAGAACTGATTCCGAGAAAGCTCTTAGCAACGAAAATAAACGCCTCTCATCAACTCCTTACGAGTTATTGGAACGATAAATATTTATCTGCATTTACTAAACGCACTTCAAAATGGGTGAATATAAAGCTGTCGTCAGCTGATCGGTTCGCGCCATCTTGTACAATATGACAGAGTATTAATATCCGAACATCCCACAGATTCCGACCTATTATTGAGCATTTCGCTAAAACGTTTCCGAACGCAGTTCGCGGGCACTTAGCGAGCGCGATGACAGATGTATCGTTGAGTAGACAAGTGCTCTAATAGTTTATTTATATCGTCAAATGGGACCCTAATTAAATAAATTCATATTCAGACGATGGCTCAAGCCAAGTAAATTCTGAATGCGATAGATAATTAATTTATATTTGATTTAAATTCATGGACTGACTTTATAAGGATTCAATCGGTAACTCAATCGGATTAAATGTTTGCAATCCTCATAGAGAAGTTCAATAAAAAGCTCATGAGCTTAACACGATCAATACCGTAAGTAGGGCCTTTTTTAGCGGAATAATTAATGCCATCGTACATTTTATTACTTCTCCACACAAATGTACGTCTGGTAATAAACTAATGCACTTAAATTTGGGCAGGGTTATACGTTTATTGGTTTTTTATAATCATATTTTAGTGTTGTTCCGATGATTTGACGTTCAACCGTAAGTACTCTGAGTATATTTTGAATAATGATTTGATGAACTGAGGTGAAAACACGTAACGAATAAATATTTTAAGTGTAAGTGCTGCGAGTAAATCATTTGGTTCGACGCGCGGAATGCGCAAAACACCGTTGTTACTGCATGAGTAATTTGCCGAGAATTTTTGAATATCACTAGATTGATTATATAATCTGTAAAGTAGAATAAGATTCTTTTAAAGAGCAAAGGATATTCCAAACACTGCTGAAATAGAATTAATGTTGCAAACTGCGAGAAATAACTATCAATAAATTAAGATTAAAGAAATTCAATATAAAACTGTATAACACATTCGCCTTAAATGTATTCCTTGCGTACACTTGTAATTTACTCTTTAGGTAATGTATCGATTAATACTTTTTCTATTATTTATTATTTTGTATGACTATGTATCTGAATATTTTACTTATCTGATAATAAAACACAAAAATCGCTTAATCTAAAAAAACACTTAACAGGGTGAGTGAAAATTTAAAAAATGTATTAATTCTCTATAAACAATAACAAGTAACATCACGCCTGTAATCCCAGAAGTGGTAGGCACAGAAGTGTAGTAAACTCCCACGTTTCATTAGTTACGTTTATTTTCCACGATCTAATAGGCGATGATTGATGAGTCACCAGTCACGAAAGTGTATAATGTTCTAAAAACATTTTTATGGGTATTCACTTGGTTCTATAAGAGATAAAATGTATCTATTTTATTTTATAGCATAATGATTGTCGCTGGCGTGTAAACGGAATTAACTAAATACGAATACAAGCTTTTTACAATTTATTTATTTTTTTGCTGTGTACCATTTATATTTAATTGACAAAAAAATTACAGCTCGAACTATATCTATTCGCTTTAAATAAAAAAATCCAATCTCTTAAAAACCAAACGTGCTGTAACAATCGTACGATTTTTTTTAAAGCTAGTTTCCCGCGCAATTAATCAGGGCCGTTTTGGGTGCGTTCTGTCATTTAAACAATTACTTCGCACCGTTGTCACGCTGTCACAGATACACAAAAAACATTCCCGGAACAAGAATTTTTTCACTAAATCGGGAATATTTCCCCGGTTTCAGAAGCTATTTATATGAATTGCTTACAAAAAAACTTCTGCGTTTATTTGAGGACGTAATGAGTGAGTTCACTGGGTTCTTATGAGGCTCAGAAAGATATTTAACACATTTCATTTTATGACTTTATGACGAAACACAAACAGTCAGTATTATAGCTTAGCATTAAATATATGCACGTATCACGATGATACTTCCGTTAAACTTAGTGATCAACTGTATAATTATCTGTGTATTATTAAACTAAACAAAGCTATAAAGATAAATGTTAAGACTTCATTTTAAAATTGCAACAACGTATTTATATGACTGTTTGATCTTAATAGAATATTTTGGAGTAACCAAAGCAAAAGGCCCTTATAATATGGATATGATAAGGGTTGTGAGGGATCGCACAACTATGAGATATAAAAAATAAACGCATCAAAAACAATATAAGCACGTTTTCCAAACACAAACACATCGAGTACTGTATACGCAAACCGTGCGCCATACAAAACACATAATGAAACTAAACAAACGTTTTGGTACTTGTTTTACTATATAATGATACGCGATACACGATAACTATGGTTTATTTTCTGACATAAAAGAGACTTTTGTCGATGTAACTTGGCCTATAAAAGCTAAGATTACATCCGCTTAATGATTTACCGATTTTACTTACTCCATTTGCGCAATGATCCGAAGTGGATCTTGGCCTCTGACACGATATTTTATTTGATAAATATATTTGCTATTATAAATGCAAACACAGATGTTTGCTAACTTTACTTAACTTAATATTACATAGGTGGCGCTGGAACAAGTCACTTAAATCCGTTCGGAAACCAAATCCATGTAATATTTTCAACGGTTCTTGAACGAAAATTGCTCCCGATGGATCGATCTGGACGAACGACAAAAGATTTTTGTTCAAAAAAAAGCAAACAACCAATTTAGTGGGAACACAAAACACACGCGTGGAACAAGTTCCATCGGGTCTCGGTACGTTGGTTTATTTATAAAAAAAAGAGGTTGGCGGGATTGTTTTAGTAAATTGTTCCCGGGTTTTCGCCCGATAGATTGTAGATTGAAATTTGTTTCGTTACAGTTTGCCTTTATTTTATTTTATCGTCGCTGCGAATAGCTGTGTGATACGTATTGTTTCCATGTTGTTTAAACGGAATATTTTTCCATTTTGCGCTGTAAAAGAAAATGGATTCTGTACCCTTACGACGTATAGGAGAAATTTTATTGCTTTTTTCTTATATGTTTTTCAAATGTTATTATTTCAATCGTGACTGTAACTTTACGAAAATATCCACTTACCGGTTGATTTCACTTATATTTTTTATATACGTACAGTCTATGAACAGAATGTTGATTTTGATACAAGTCATTAATTTATATTAAATCTTACATTTTTTAAGTAAAATGTAGTCCAGATTTTAAATTCAAATAATTAGAACGTAGACAGAGACGAATTAAGACTTCGCTAGTGGCGCGAGAAGCACATTAATTTAAAATGTTATCACTAAGTAACTATTTTTAAATTGCAATAAATTACCGGCCGCCAAATGAAAACAGATTATAAAAAATTAAATCATTGAAAGGAAGTTCCAAGCGGCAATGGTTATTCAAGAGACTTTTTTGAATGTTTGAAAGTATGAGATTGAAATTGAAAATGAAGAATGGAATTGAAATGAATGATGACGATATTAAAAATTCAATGTTACTTAGGACGAATTAACGATAATAACAAATTAATATGTATTTTAAAAAGCGAGTTAAATATTTAAAATCACAGCCGAAATGTACGTATTTTACTAAATAAATGGCTATACATATATTACTATTAAACATTTACGAGTTCAGCAAAAGAAACATGTAGAAAAGATTAAAACCCAATTTGTTCTATCAGTTCTAAAATGCCGCCAAATACGACATCTGTCACATTGCGCGGGTGGTCTAATGACACAGATAATCCTAACATTACAGATAATTTATGTGTTCCCGCAAAAATATCTGAAACATCAAAAAATATTATTTGTGACCAAATCATAGTCTTTATTATAATGATTTTTAGCATAGCTTCATTTTTTATGTAATATTTTGAGGACAGGGGCGTCATTAGTGCTATATTTGCCGCAAAACAACAGAGCTTTGATTTAAAGTTGTAGAAAGAGTATCGGGCAGGATATAGAAAATTAACAATAGCATGCTGTAATATATTATCTGAGGAGCAATTGCTCGCCATTAAGTAGAATTCCATTCGTTGTATTAGGTAAGTATAACATCTGTCACATTTAGTGGGTGGTCCAATAATCCACTAAATCCTTAACTTTAAATAACTAATGAGCGTTACTGGAGCCCTCTATCAGCTGTCAATAAACTGTTCAAATTTATGTTCATAACTAATCTTAAACGAGAAAACGAGATTAAAGAGTATTAGTGTGTTCGTAATGTGACGCTAGTTTTTGTTACTGAATCGAAAAGTACGCCAATCAGAATGTCTTTTTAGAATTTTTTTTGTTTACGGAAATTCCGTGATTTAGCTATTCCCTAAACCGTCTGCCGTATGTCTCAAAGCCATCTTTAAGATCTGCCTCCACGTTCAGCCATTTCTCTTTATTGAGATCATCCAATATCGCCTGTTTAATGTATTCTCTGAACTGAAACGCACGGAAAAAATTTACGGACCGACCGTTTATTTTTTTACAGTAAATAACATATATTGAATAGAACTGATAGTGTCAGTTACATGCGTGGGATTTATTGATTGCCTGATAATGCACTGTAGCAACAATATCCAGAAATATCTGGGATAATCATTAATTAATGATTGATTGTAAAAAATGTGAGTATAATTCAATAGATTATGATATTGTACTAACGAAATTAAAATATTATATACCAATAATTACTCTAATGTCTTTAAGCTACTCATACATGTATAACGCAGTCATTTTAATCAAATAACGAATCATCTTTTTGTATAAGTGATAAAATTAGAATTCTAAAATTTCTATTATTACAAAAATGTTCATAATGTGTTAGAACTCTCTAATGGGATAAAAAAGTTTGTTGCTATTCCACCCTTTCAAAGTTCTTTAAAAAGTCAAGCGTATCTCTGTACATATGTGATTTGCTCATCAATTTACAATGTTCACGTGTCATAAAATACGTTTAAGACATAGTTGTGTTAACACAAAGCTACCATTTTTACTTCATTTTTTATTTTTAATCTACCCCGCAATGGCGGGAAACAGTGTGACGTTTTATGTTTTTTTTTTTAAACAGAGTAAACAAAGGATTAAGCGCAATACCGTGCGGACGAATCTATCGGTTTAGGATTTATAGCCGAGCACGAAATTGCGATCCGACAATAAACTGTGATTGGAAGTGTCTTGTTACACACTGTGTTCACATTGTTATAGCCATAGACAAAAGACATTTACAACATTCTACGAAATCATACACTATTACCGTTATATCTTTGTGGATAAATATTACTTATATTTTGTTTGAACTTGTAAGTACATTAAAATATAAGATTTGTTATGACGTTCATTAAGTGTATTTATATACCTTATGATGAATAAAAAGCTTTTGAATTTGAATTTGAATTAAGCAAACAATTTTTGTTCCACAGTAGCATGCATACTATGCTTATGCCAGTTATCATTATGTTAATTTTTGTAGGACTGTACATTTTAAAGCGTAATTTAGGTTTTGCTATCACTATGGAATGGTAACCAACCAAGTAACCAAAAACATGGTTGCACTAACTTTGTAAAGATCTCGAAAGAGGAGTATCATAATTTAATTCGTAATTATTACCTACTCAGTCAAGGGGCAATCACTCTGGAAGACAAGTCACAAGCAACATCCATCATGAAACATCATAAGAATTAAGAGAGTTTATTCGTATTACTACTTCTTTCACATCCCAAGAGGCAGCAATTCAAGAGATGGATTTTGTCTTTAATAGGATGTAGAAATGGTATTAGGTGAACAAACCCTAGTGGAAATTATAATGGTTAGTGTGAGTTTGGCCAATTTTTGTAAACATTATATTCAGTTCAACGTAACTTCACGCCTATAATCCCCGAAAGAGGAGTATAGTGCACACCCACATTTCACCAGTTACGTTTAAGCGGTTTAAGTGCCGTGGAATATGCGGTGAGCCTATTGTCATACACCGGGCAAAATTCTAGACTACGAGTCACTCTAGAAATTCTAAATTAGAAAAATCCTATAGTATTCGACCCGAGATTTGATCCCAGGAT
>DWEC01004096.1:0-10088 GCA_018245735.1 Microceris miodesmiata | reverse complement strand
GATCCGAAGTGAATCTTGGCCTCCGACACGAGAGCTCGCCACTTGCTCCGATCCTGCGCGATTTGTTGCCAATTTATTTATTTATTTACTCTCAATTTTATTTATTCCTTGTCAATAGTTCCATGTTCTTGCTCTGTTGTTTTGTTGTGTAATAGGCACAAATAGACAAAACGTAACATCACACGCCCGTAATCACCGAAGGGGTAAGCAGAGGAGTCTAGTACACTCTCACGTTTCACCAGTTACGTCCTATGGAATAGGTGGTGAGCCTATTGCCATACACTGAGCACAGATCCAAACACTGTATCACTATTAGAAATTCTAAATTAGAAAAATCCGATAATACTTCACCCGGGATTTAAACCCAGAACCTCCCGATCGGCAGTCTAATAGACGAAACGAGGATTTTTTTATTACGTGAGTAATTTAACATATTCATGAAAATGGATGTTGAATATTTCAGATACAAATCTTTAATTGACGCATAATTGACAACAATGTCGTTTATAAATAATAACACAACTGTATTACTAATTAAACAATGTTAGTAGGACTTAAACCAACATGTTGGTAACACGCCTGGTGTTGCAATTGTTAGGTGGCCTGTTTTGCCATTACCTAGGCACAAACATGTTAAGGTTACTGCGGCTTTTTTATGATTCGTTTACTACTGTCGTGGTAGGCACTTGTCATATGTAAGATTTCATAAATAATTCATTTTTTATATGACTACACTACATAAATTGAAGTTGTAGAGTTGTAATGAATCAGTTAAACATATCAATAAATTTAGGAGCTTTTGTGCGCCAGTTGAACCAGTTGTGCGCAATCGGTGGAGCTTCAAGTAGTAGTCTCAAACGAAGCAATCATATGGTAAAAAGCGGCCCGATCCGAATCAATAGATGAACCGTTACAAATCCTGCATTTTCATCAACGTAAACACTTCTTGATTTTCATTCCCCCGTATTTTACCTCCCAATACCCCATTACTGTGCAATTTTATCGAACTTTCGCACGTATTGCCAAATACTGAGGGCAGATAATGGAATGGGAACAACAAACTCTTGTATTCAGTACACTCAATGTGTTGGTAATCCTTGGAAGACGAGTTGTTTGCGTCGAGACACGTTTCCGATAAATGATTTTGAATGTGTTTTTGTTTAGAAAAAGGTGATATATTTTTTAAAGTTCTTCTTGGAAATTATCAAAATAAAATACTATCAATAGCTAGTAAAGTTTTCGATGACACGTTGGAAATTTTTCAATTATACACATATATGAATAAAATGGAAGTTTAATTAAAGAATTTTTCTTCAGCTCATTTAATCTTTCTACACTACTAAAACAAGAATATTGTCTAGGAACCTACTCGTACATTATGTTTCTCGGGGTACCCTGACCGGGATATTTTTTGACTAGTTTCGGTCCTATTCGAGGTTGTCTTATTGGGATCCTATTGTGATCCGAGATCTACAGCGATCTACAGTTTCTTATAAAACAAAACGAAAACGTAAACAACGGAGACGAAAACGCAAAAACAAAATGTAAAGAAAAATATCATAGGATCCCCTTTTCCATCGCTATTAATAATCGTTATGACGTCATATATTTACGTATGAGATCGGCGGGCGGCGTAGCGTCTCACATAGTAAACAAATGTTATCATATGGTATTATTATAAAAATTCTTTTTGAAACCGTTTTCGTGGTATACAAGGTGGCTGCAATAAATGACCACGTCCTTAAATGGTGGTAATAACGGTCGTTTTATCATAACATTAATTTAGAGTAGTAGCCATAACGCTTCAATTAATGTTTGTTAATATTAATTTAAATTCGATTTTTAAATAATAGATTGATTTTTACTTTGACTTATCGAAGCGAATCAACATATTGTAAAAGCAACTGAGAAACTGCATTATAATTGTGAAAAACGTTCCATTAAATCTTCGCTGGACATTGTTGAGTGTCATAAAGCACCAGTTATTACGGTTGTGTTCAATTACCCACGTTTTGTGGAAATTTCCATATATGGCACTTGTGGTAACACAGGCTGTTAATTTTTGTTCGACGAAAAATTCTATTTAGCGTCAATGTTGTGTCATTTATTAAAATAATATTAAATGTATACAGTCGTAAATATGTTGTATGTATCATTTATTTATTATGTTGCGTCAATTAATTATTTATGTCACAATACAGGCAAAAATGTCTTGAATAGCATGACATTACTTATATTAAGTTTTTATAACGGAACTTTGTTCGTTCAGCTTGAATTCCAAAACTTCACTATTTATACATACCTATATGCTGCGATGTAGCATCAATATTAGAAACGAATATTTCAGCATCAATATTAGTTCAAAAACACCAAAAAACTTCATCATCATCATTAGCCTTTTGTTTATTATATTGTTGTAAAAACGATAAATGCGCAGAGTGCTACATTGGCAGCGCCTGTGGCAGACTTAGATAACGGGGTATTGGTACATAACAATATACACAACCTTTAGGTTTGAAGATTTCTTTATGATATTTTATTTTAGTGTGATAGCTTGCGATGCTTGGTTTTAAAAATACAAATAGCTTTGTGTAGTTACATTCCAATGTGCTTTTTTAATTCTGATCTATGTATGTACAAAGAGCTCATGGGGGGAGATCTACGAGTATGTCCAGCAGCGGACTGAGATATTCTGACGATGGTGATGACGATGACGATGATGACGTACAAAGCAGATCTTTGAGCTTAGGTATCCATGCGCTGCGTTGACCATTGAAGAAAGTAGGAACTTTTGAGAGCGTTTTTTAATAAGTTAGCGTAAGCCCTTTACTTACCATTCACTCGCTAAATTTCGACATATTGAGATACTTCTAATTTATCTTTTCGTCAAGAGCTGGCAGTGCGACATCGAAAACCATATATTGGAAAACGTGTACGAAACTTGAGAGAAATAAAATTTACTATACAGCTTATTGTATTATAATTTTCAGGAAATTCTATCGTACTTGATTGAATAAAAGATATTGTTACTGATTTCTGCACTTCAGACTCAACGCAAGATTAAGGGGAATTTGTGGGTCTCGGAACCGGCGCGGCGTTCGTGGGACTAGGAAGTAAGTGCAGAATGAATAATGGAGTACGTCAGATTTGTAATGATAGAGACATTTGGCACTCGAAGACCTCTTTCTGCCGTCCTTTAAGAAATCTGGCGTGATGATATAATAATAGTTCTGGTAATTAATAAACTTTTATGGGTACTTTTCTACGATTATTTACTTCTCAAACTCTTTCCAGATATCTCCACAATTTCTTATACTATCTTCATATCCTTCTTGCTGCATGCTTTCTTGACCTTTTTTATGTTATCATATCGAGGTGTCTGCTAAATATCTCAACGGTTATTCATATATTTTGAAAGATTTTTTATTTCGACGCATTAAATAGCAAACAGTTTAATTAGTGTACATAGAATGCGCACAGAACACGTCGCCAAACAAAACATTCAACGTGTTCTTAATGAACTGCAGCGGTCAGGACACATCCATTTCATGTGTACAGAGACGAACGTAAAACGTTCGTAACACTCAAATAAAATAGGATATATAAAATTTACTTTTCGCCTTTCTCACGTACATAGTTAATAACCCCGTCTTTTTGACGTATAATTCCGTAAAAATCCATGCGCACACTCCCGTGCTCCTAATAGGGTACATTGTGACGTAACAAAGGAGGCTGTGGAGGAATAAATGGCAGGTTGTTACATTGACGCCGAATGCAGCACTTCTACTGAATACCTTCGGGTACGTCGAGATTGCTGCTCAGGGGATGGATGTGGCTTCAATATTTCATTTTTTATTGCACGACCAACCCCTGCATACCGTAAAAGTCCGACGATTGAACCACTCCTTTATCCTACTTACTTTTAGTAATTTGTAAAGCTACGTCGTCCAGATTTATTAATGATTAATGCCTGTTATACAAACATAGTTTATAGATTTTGATCCTTGTTGGTTGACTGCCAGGAATTCCTAGCTCTAATGAGACTTACCTTTAACTGGGAGCACGGTTACTCTTTCTTTAAATTCCAGGAAATCCTGGAGCATATTTCACCACACTATTGCCTCGAATGAAAGCAGATTTCAATGTTTATTTTTTTATTAAATACGAATTGAAACCAACATTAATACAGCTACATAGAAATAGTTTGAATGTGTTTGTTTAATATAAAATCAATAAAGAAAGTATCTTATATTCTGCAACTCAAAACAAATACGAATTGCAGAATTCAAATTACTATAATAAGAAGTACACGGGTAATGAGAGATTGTATATAGTAATATATGTTTGAGATGCAATGTACACTATACATTTTTTTTTATCGTATGATAGGCTAACGTTTGGGCATGATCCCGCCTGATGGAAAACACGGATGCGTCCTAAGATGGAGCACGCATGCCTAGGAAGAGCCTATTCGCCCTTGTTTTGAAGAGTCCTAAGTTTTATGTGCCCGGAAACACAGACAAACACCAACATTGACATTGACAGGATCGAATGACTGACCAAAAGTTTAATCCTCGCAACAGTATTACTAATATAGAGGCAAATGTTGTGTAATATCAAGATAATATGAATGGTACCCATGTTCCTAAAGGTTTCATACATCCTGGTCCGAAGGGCGTATCATGACAAATATAGATCGTTAGTAGCGCGCGCCGCGGCCGCGCTGTTAGCAAATGTCGGTCAATTTGTTACTACTAGGGATGGCTGGAGCGGGCTCGGGACGCTCCAGGAATCACGCAAAGTGGAGTATAATATGCATAAACAATAAAAAAGTGATTTGGATCCCGAAATCAACTTATTGCGGTTCTTAACACTTTATCATGTATTGTCTATATACACACATACTCGTATGTACAAATTTATCAATCAGTTAATTGGCGACATCATTGAGTATAGCCAAATCATAAATCATAATAATTGAGTTAATTTAACAGATTAAACTATTATTAGTAAAGTATTAGTCGTGATGGATATATCATTTTGTTTCGAAAGCTACAAGCTATTTAATTGATTTACTATAAATGAGCAAGGTTACCTGATCTAATTTCTTTTTTCGTTAGAATTGGAATTATTATAGTCATTATTTTATAGCAATAAATGTAAATATGATACGAGTATATCAACATCAAGCCAAAGTGTTAGATGCCTGTCTTTCTCATGGTAAAAGCACAAAGATAATAATTACAACAATGCTACTGATTATTATTTTTAAACGGTTGAATGTCGTTTATTTTTAAAGTAAATTTGCAACGTGCGAGAGAGCGAGCGAGCGAGCGAGCGAGCGAGCGAGAGGCCGGGGTTATTTTGCTGTTCAATTATTATTACTGTTATTTTCCTATTCTGTTATTTTATTTGCTGTTCGAATCTTGTGATCTGAGATATTGGAAGAGACAATGCAAACTGTTGTTTTTGATGATAACATCTATAACAAACATTACAACCATTCAGTTTCCACGTAGAGGGAATTTCAAATTCTAGTTTAATCTGAGACTGCGGGCCTATGTGAGTGTTTATGAAAACAAAAAATTATTTGGTCGCATAGATTAATTTAGATCTATGCATTATTGTGAATTTATTTTAAGGTAGATAAACTCGCTAACATATGAAGCGGTTTTTAGAGGCAATACCGTGGAAACCGAATTGATACATATAGAACTTCGTTTTCCCATTATACGAGTAGGTGCTATGTGCCGCAGTGGGCAAAACACATCAAATATTACGTGATTATAAAAGTACCGGCTTAACTCACGTGCGTTTTTCGTGATGGCCTGACTAGTTTCGGACCTCTACGGGGTTAAGGGGCCTTCCTCACGAGTTTCCGCCGTCTGCAGTTTTCGCCGAGACCTCGCTGCAAACGGCGGGGGTTTATGAGGAAGGACCTCGCATAGGATCGAAACTAATCGGGTCATCCTGAAAAACGTACATGAGTCGAGCCGATACATTTATAATCATGTGCATAAATGCTTACGAAACATTTAATAGACAAATATTCCGCACGCTCGTTCGCAAATTCTACGCGAAAAAGCCACAAGTCCGGCGTTACTTCGTTAGAAACGTAAAGTTCATTTGTTTTATTTGCTTCGCAAACTTACTTTACTTAGGCGTTTCCAACATTAGGTCGAATCTCTTCAGAGGATTTATAAGGAAATCTTCCTGTTACGCCTTAGCGGAAATTGTAAAAACATCTTAAAGGCCAACAATAATCTTTTAATATTTATAAAGGACCGAGCTCATTGATGAGCTGTATAGCAATGGAGAATTTTCCACCTAATTCCATCTGGTATTACATGCTTTGACGAAAAATAATAATACTGGATGCGACAAGCCGAGGTCAGGACGCGATGGCTTTCATTGGGGGAGGACTATGTCCAGCTTTGGACTTAAATGGGCTGATGACGATGAAAAAATACAGAGTACAATGGTTTTTCTTCTAATATCCCGTAGATTATCTTTGGAGAGCCGTTATGCAGTAAGTCTCGCTTAAGAAGCTTCAATAGAGACATCCATGTTCCATACATACGATTGTTAGAAAACCTCAATTGCATTGATCAGAATACGATGTACGCCATATATTCGCGAGCAGTGGAATTCTGTGAAATAAAATGCATTATTGCCAATAATTCTTCTAAACGCGCTGAGCGGTCTGTTATAAATGGAAGTAATATTTTTTACAGCCTACCCGTATATTTCTAAAGTTATCTTTTGAAAAACTAGTTCAATGTTTAAAACGCAGTTAGCGTTAGGTTCTAATGTTTGTGAGTTATATATAGGTAATGCTTTGACATGTGAGATTGATAAAATGTTAAAAATATAACATAGCTGTATTTTAAATATTCCTAAGATAAGTATAACTAAGTATTCTAAATACTTAATAATGCACGCAAATTTATATCCCAAATATGAAACAGATATCGCTTATTATCTGTTAAAGATAATATTTATTAATAGTTGGTACCTACTCGTAAACGCGACTTGGCTCACTTCCGCGCGCAAATGACATGTGCTGTTTTTCTTTCTTTCATTTACGCTTACATTCCTATTTGTAAGATTAAAATAATTACGCTGATAAGGCTGTAGAAGTGCATTAAATACTTGTACCATATTAATTAAACCTTGTACGATCGTTTCGGAATAATGTGATGTCATATTAAAGAAATTCTTTTGGAATACACCACTTACATTTCTGTTCGCCTGTCTGAAACAGTCAAGGTGGTAACCCTGCAAGTGCACATTAAACATACCTATCTTGTAGCATATTAATTAAAGCTAGTTCGATCCATCGCGAATAATGTGGCGTGATCTTAAAGAAATTACGTTTAATTAAAAACTGCGAGCCGAACCCGTACACAAGTTGCGAGTGGCGTCTCGGCGAATTTAATTTTCTTGAATAAATTTGCAGCTCTTCAAATGCTTCTTTTTGTTCGTGTAAATAAAATGTTTTGTTTCTTACCTACTGCTTCTCGAGTTCTCGCTGTTTTAATGTGAGGAACGTTTTTTTTATAGTTCAACATAAGATTACGTCTGTATTTCTCCGCAGGTGTAGGCAGAGGAGTCTGGAAATTCCTAATTTTAACCAAGTTATATGTGGTACGTCTCAAGGTGGTATTGCCATACTTTTTTGTATATTTTCCTAGTGAAGGTTATTATATTTAGCATTGTTGTTCCTGATCTCTAACGTGAATTCTGTTATATTACAAGGGATTCTAAGGGACGTGGAGTTTGCCAATTAACACTAGGCCAGAGTGGCAACCTATGACTTAAACCTTAGTCATTCTAAAAGGGCACCTCTATCTACGCTGACCGTCAGCAGCCAGGGCATCTGGCTATGCCTAGGTGAGCTGCGCTATACCGCTATAGGCTGGTCGCCGGAGCCTTGTGTAATGTGTAGCAGGGTACATCACGACATGAGTTAGCCTTGGGCACCTAGAACAGTACTTGGAACCTACTCGTATATACTCGATTGATTCCATAAATATTTGTAAAGTAGAATTTAAAACCAAAAAATCATTAATAAATAGTTTAAGTGAAGTGAAGTGAAGTGAAGTGAAGTCTGCCAACCCGCACTTGGCCAGCGTGGTGGACTATGGCCTTATCCTTCTCAATATGAGAGGAGACCCATATTCCAACAGTGGAATTATAATGGGTCGATTATTATTATTATTTATTATTTTTTTAATAGTTTAATAATGATTTATGAACATAAATCTATATGATATACATATACGAGTAGGAATACGTTGACAAACCATTGCTGTGTAGATAAAATACACAAAACGAAAAACAAATAGTTTTTCGTACAGCGATGCAGTATGCAGTATGCAATAATGCAGTACAGCGATGTGACTGAAATTTTTTATAAGAGAGATTTGAAACATCTTTTATGGTTTTATTGGCTAACTCAATCTGTTTCGACGGAGTTAACAAAACTTTCCTGATGTCAGGTCGAATAATGGAATAATTAAATATATTATAATTAAATACCTCAAGATGGTCATACAGACTCTTGCATCTGTCTGTACCTATACATATCTATATCTCTTCCTACCACGTAAGGGACCTGTTTGGGACTATACTTTGAGAGATTGGAATAACTTATATATTATTATTCGTACGTTGTTCGTACCTATCTAATAGGCAAATGAAAAGCTCTGCTTTCGACGTGAGTGAAAATGTATTATATGGAGTCAGGAAATAGCTAATTAGAGTTGAACTAAGGCAATCTTCACGCCGGGTGGGCAGCGAGCCAAATCTCCGTCGGTAGTTCTCTTAGTCGTAGGTACAATTTACACTATCCTTAGACATACCTATGTCTTAAGGTTGAAATGTGTGTACTAGATGTGTGTACTATAGGAATAACTAATATAATGATATGAACAGTTGTAACTATGGACAAGGTAACAGCGAACGGGGAGGCAAAGAAAATACGAAATACCTTGGATTTTTAATAGACATTTATTGACAAAGATTTTAATGATTGAGTTTGAATTTTTGCTGAATGTCGTCTGTCACCTGTGTACTACGAGGATATAGATTTTAAAAACCCTAAAATATAAGTCTTATATTGTAATTATTCGTAATATGACTACTTCGTTAGTCCGGTAGTTATTAGATTGATTGCGAAACAAGGAATTGTTGCTCGGGTGTGACAAAATATTATTGGGTTCTTATAACTGGAAATTTCCAGTATTAGTACGTAGTCTAGATTTGTGTCCAGCATATGGCAATAGACCCGTCCTCTTTTCCATGGGTTTTATCCCATAACGGTGAAAAGGTGGGGGGAGTTATTACACTCGTTAGACTACCCTTTTGAAAATATCGACGTGATGTTATGTTATTTTAAATATTTTTCCATTCCAATAGATTAATAAATATTTAAAAGCTTTATTTAATACCTTCGCAGAGTCAGGAGAAGCGCGTGATTTTCTTTGTCAAACCGACCGTGTCGAGTGGTATTGACGATTCTCAAATAACACAAATCTTTTGTTGACGACATCGCACTGAAGTGAGTATCAACTCAGCTGTTTCCGGTTTCAATACATATAAATATTCAAACCGACATCTCGCATGTCCTAGTTATGTCAATTATATCAAGAGCATTTCCTTTACAAGGCATTGAGTCTTTAATTTTTTAATATGCTTTGCCTGTCGTTTGAAAATCTATCCACTCGTCTCCAGGTCTTTTCATACTGTTATAAGTTACGCCTATGGAAAACGTGCAGTTTAAAATACCATGTAGATGTTATAATAATACTCTTTATTTAGCACACAAACGTAAACGTAATTGGTGAAACACGGGAGAGTACTACATTCCACTGCCTACCCTTACGGGGATTACAGGTGTGAAGTTATTGTATTTTACACACAGCAATTTAACACACAGCAAAAAACAAGCACAAAACGAGTACATTACACGTACACTTCCCGAAATTTTAATATAACTATTACGCTCAAAATATGACGAGACCAGTGATGTTTAATGGAAAGCTAAATGAACAGCATTGCCAATTGTACAATAATTGAAATTCGAT
>DWEC01004095.1:0-10088 GCA_018245735.1 Microceris miodesmiata | reverse complement strand
CGCATAGGTAGAAAGAGACTAGCATCATAGATCTACGGCGTTATAGACCTTATTACTGAAGTAAGCCGCCGAGCAAATATTATTATTACACTAGAACTAGACTTATTTTGACACTAGAAACTCATAATAAATACATTTAATACATATTTTACATATTTAATTTATTAATTCCTTTGCGGCTACCTTTTTATATGTTAACATGTGTTTTGGTTAATGAAAAAATATATGTTCTTTTAGCAAATGTGCTTGCTATATATTGAAGACTAGGATGGAAATGAGTACTAGTGTGTCTATTAAACTCTTTAAACTTATTTTTAATATTACAAGATGGGAATAAAAATCATAAAAATATTTAATAAAATGTAACAATAATACATACATATTTGCATCTTAGGTTCAGGTTCACGTTTTTCAAAATTTGTGTCGAAAAATTCGTTTTTTTTGAAATTTTTCGTAATTTCCATGGTTTTGTAGTTTACATTCCATAGTGTCGTCCTTTTTTAAAAAGATGAGATAAGATAACGTTAAAATTATAAACTGCTTATTATCCACAAGTTTTATTACTTCATTCACTATTGAGATACGTCTCGATTAAATAAGGTTTATACTCATTACCATTATTATATGCATTTTACACGTGATATAAAAAGAATGATTATTAAATATTTGGAACAATTTACTACGATAATTGGATATAATTTGATAATACTGCAGATAAACGTATGTCGTAGTTAATACGTTAAAATCAATTAAACTGATAAAGAATGGCTATTAGTGTAATTGTAAGTGATGCATCAATTTATTAACAATTAAAGAGACATCATCAAAATATTATGTTTACAATCAACGTATATAAAAGTGAGATGCTGCGTTATTCTTCAATATATTTCGTGAGGCGCTACCATAGTTGTCAACAACGTCGTCAAGGTACAAATTTAAGAACATTATAAACCATTTCTTGATTTTATCAAAATGTGTCATTAATATTTATCATTTTCAGTATCTCATTCGGAGGTCTGAAGTCCATATTCCGCATCTATGGTTTTCAAATGTTATGTCCATTTTATTAATATTAAATATCATTGGCCGTAATGGTGACTTTTCCCTAATGTTTTCTAAGACGTCTAAAGTCTGCCAAATTAATCCTTCTCAATTTGAAAGATCACCCGTGTCTAACCGTGGAGGTGATGATTGTTTTTATCATACATACTATTTGAAATATAGTAGTTACTAGTTGCTTATAACTTGAGATTTATTTCTTTCCACTCGGTAATTATTGCATTTGTTTAATATCTTTCTTTTTGATATTCAATGACTTGAGTACCTATTTAAATAACAATAATATTGAACTTAATTAATTGAATGCATCTATTCTGTTTCCTTTTCTAATCATTTTGAAATGATAAAACGTAGTTCGTCTTTTATTATGTGTAAAATTATATGCATTTAGAAGTATATACGTATGTCTTAATGAACTCTCTGATCTTCATAGCACATACTCAAACTAGTTTAGGGTCAAAAGGCAGCGTGTGAGTTGGTTTAAGATATTATTATTATTGATAACAACATTTTATAGGTAAAAATTAAACAGTCACGTTGCTAACTTTTACTACCTTATTGATCATAGTTAATTTATTTTATATTTTATTATGATGTTTTTTTTTATTTATTTAATACTTTTGTATACGAAGACTCATAAACACAAAAATCATACCAAAGAGATTTGGTACAATGCCGCTGCTTACCCCTTGAAGAGAGTGTTATGACGTGATATTTTTTTTTAGATGAAACTGCTTGTTTTCTTCGCTCTCCTGGCTTTCGTGTACGCCGACAGCACCGAGCCGACATTGCGATCAAAGAGGGATGCGATTTTGAGTTGGCAAACCCAATATGGAAGATTTTACCCCACGTACCCCCTGAGGGTCAACTATCCCACGAATGCTTACTACCCGCCGGGATATTCTTTTAGATACCCTTACAGATCGCCTTATTATCCGTATAGGGCTGTTTACAATCCGGAATATTTTTATAACTTATACGGATACTATCCACAAAATTGAGATTATTAAATAAATGCCATTTAAGTTTTTTGTTGTTTCTTATTTTTAATACCACCTTGTTTAAAAGTTACATACACACATACTTATTGTCATTTCTATTTCTCATGGGAATACACAGAAGCTATTTGCTTCAAATAAGTTCCTATTTAACTTTTTTTGTTTTGTTCTAGATTCATTTACAACAAATTCTATTGTGAATGAAAAGCATAGTGTTATCGCGAATAATCTCTTAATTTGGTTAAGATTAAAGGTTTCGTTATCTATCAATATTATAGAATAAGTTTGTTTATATCTTTAAAACTACGAAATAAATGAGAACAAACTAATTCTCAGGAATAAATTAACCGTATAAATTTACGTTACTTGAAATGTAGGTACATAGACATACATATGTATATCCTGGTTGTTGTAAGCAGTCTACAAGAATTTATAGAGGTCTCAGTGGGAAGTTTGGGGTTAGAGTTTTTAGTGGTTTCTGTACTACCTCGAATACGTCTGAGCTTATGTAAATTATGAGGTTGCTCTGTTGAACAAAACATATGCATGTCTCTACGAGTCTCGCTTCCTCCTCATATCCCTACTAAGACTCATTATGTTCAGGAACTTCTTTACTACCGAAGTATTGTAAAACTTTTGTAAATAACTTTTGGCCCGCGTCTGGTCGTTTGGCAAGGTTACAAGTATTTCTATTATCTACTATACAAGTCTTCGGGCTGGCTTGGGACATTTTTAAGTGAGTCAGTTTAAAGACGATGAGACGACAGTTTTCCTTTTTGATTTTTTGTTTGAAAAGATTGAAGCTGGGACATGTTATTTGAATATTAATGGATCAATATCGTAAAGCAATGTAGAAGTGTAACCATGGCAACGAAAAACAGTGTCCCGTGAACAATATGTTGATCGCTTCTCGCCCTACACATGAATTCCGTGCCGGGATGCCATTTTTGTACCGAAAGCAAGTATCATAATTTAAAAATTCGTATCATCATTTAAAAACTTAGGTATCATCATATAAATTTCTCTTCTGATTTTAACTGCATATACAACAGTTTGTGCGACAGACTAAAATGATGCCCGTCGACCAGTGTGTCGTTGGATATAATAAATATTTATGTAGTTCAGTACATTGGTATTAAATACATAGTCTTTGCCGTATCCATAATGGAAATATATTTTTTCGAAGGCGAAAATCCTCTTTGTCTATAGGTATATAAACATGTAAAAAATATTTCTGGAAAAACGTTTATAGTGTTATGTAATGAAACAGATAAATAACTATTCCTTACACATATTTGTCTATGTAAAATGGTATAATAAAAAACTTATAAGCAGTTGATATATTGAAAAAGTACACACTGTCTTATGTTTAAATTTAGTTCCCTATGTTTTACAATGTTACCAGCATTTGTTTAGATGCGGACAGAAATTTTGGGTGCGCAACAAAGGTTGGCAAGTTAAATTGCAAGTCAAACTGTGCTCACATATTTGTTACCGAGTTGCATGTGTAGGGAAATGACCGAACGGTGGATTTTGGCGTTTGACGTTATCGGAACTTTCCGATTGAAAGTCAATCATTCATTTATTACACGACGTTCGATTGAAACTCGTTGTTTTCAGTTTAATGGAGTTTTCGAATACCTATATTTTCATAATTTAATAATCATGAAAGATATAACTACATATTTGCGCCTGACTGTGAGATCTTTTTAAAAATGTTGTAATTTTTAACAAGAAATAGGGAATGGATTATATCTTAGGATACTGAACCTTGGATAACTTAGATAGCATTTGTATGATAAAATACAACTATAGTTTAATGATTTAGAATTCATTCACTCACTCCATAATAACATTATAAGATCTGGCAAGAAGTTCATACTTGCTGTGCTATTAGAGAGGCTTACGTACAGCAGTGAATGACGACGGGATCATCATGATGATCATCATCATCACTATATAAAATTGTCGAACTGTCAAACATGTAAATATTAGTATCTTTATCCGCAAAAAAATAACGTCGCAAGGAAACCCGCGTGCTTTAAAATGTATGCTTAGACGTGTGAAATCTGTCAAATCGTGGTAAACTATAATCATACCCTACTCATCCTGAAAAGACAGCCGTGTCTAATATAAGAATAATGTGTTAATGTTGAATAATTGATAAAATAGAAATTAGGTAATTAGCTGATTGTATTTTTTAAATGAGTTTAAAAATACGATTATTAAAAGATATTACAAATATTAATGATGTATCATAATTAAAAACCAATTTATAAGACGTGCGCCTCAAATTCATAACTTTTTCAATTAGTCGTGTCCTGATATGAGAGATATCTAAATACCAATGATATATTAAAGACTTCTGTATTTAAATAAATTTTACATCAGCGTAGAACAGACATATATATCATATGTAGGTACATTACAGATGGATCATTAATAACATAAAAAATATAATTAATTATACATAACTGCATCAATTTCAAAATTTGTTATTATTTCATCTCAGAATGAAATGTATACATTTCAATTATGAGTAGATTCAATAATTAAATTATTATTATATTTGTAATTTAGCAGCAATCACTTTTAATATTTTTATATCTACACGTAGTTGCAGTTTACAAACGATTTGTAGAGTTAAAGTGCGTCGGATGTGGTCGGATATGCAGAGAGCACGTATAGCGATAAAAGGTGGCCGTTATCGTTAGAATACAGACCTTTAATGTAGGTAAAAGCCTTATGAGAAACTTGAAAAACGTCTGACACATCGGTTTGTTAAAAACAATGTCTTAGTTTTGTTCAGGGGTTCGCCTTATAATTCCTTTTGTTCATTTACGTTCTCACAGTTTAACAGTTTCCTTTTATTTGTCATAAACTTTAAATAACATAATTATTTTAGTAATGTGTAATAATTTAGTAATGCTTCAAAAGGGCTATCAAATCCCGCAAAGCTTTGTTTCGCATCAGATGACCGCGATAAAACAATAATTGGGATGTTCTTGTAGATCTTCTAGATAAGAGCCCAAAGCTCATATGATTAAGCTTTAAATATGATTAAACAATTAAACTGTAAATACATGTAAAATATTTTTTTATATTTCGAAATTCGAATCGTATAAATATAATCGTTGAGTATCTCTGTACCGTTTTTCTAATATCAGTAACAAAACGCTGTTTACGCACGTTCTTAATTAAGAAAAGTCTATATGAATTATTTTATTAATTATTTCCTTGATATGACATAAATTTTTTAAGGTATGATCAATCTTTTAAGGTATGATATTAAATAGAGTTATGAATTTATACAGCCATCAACTTCATGTTTAAATGTTGCATTGGATAAAAGAAATGAATGGGGGATGGTGAAGTCTTTAAACTTCTAATCCGAGCTGCCCCTTTCGGATGGTTCAATAGTAACTCGTCGCCTAGACGAAGTTTAAAAGATCGACTTCAGGACTTTTGCGCTTTGGATGCACTTTTCGTTTTTGTTTCAAAAGAACTTTTCGTATCACGGCGTATAAGTTTGTTTCTAACAATTGTAATGAATGTATGTGGGATAAGATTTAATCGTAATCAGTGGTGAGTTCGTTGACCAAAGTACCAAAGATAATATAGGTTTTAATTTATTACGTAAGTTTAAATTTTTACACAAATACGAATGTTTTATTACAACAAATATATTATATTTCTATTATTCTTAGCGTTTGTTACATATGGCTTATTTCAGCATGTAATTTATATATTTTTGAATATGTTCCGAATTTTTACAATTAACAGGTTCTCGCGTTGGCTATTTAGCTTTTAAATTCGCAGTGGATTATATACATATACACAATTCATATAGACGACATAACATACTGCTATAATTGTATAGCAGTATGTAATGTCGTCTTGTATTGACAAGGTTTTGTTAATGACATAAATTCCGTGCTAACTACACACATTATGTTCTGAACCAAGTATAAATTGACGTTTAAAAAATCCACTTTTATAACTGAAGTTGACTGTCACGTTCTTTGAATGATTGCAAGCGCGACGACCGATGAAGAGGCTCTGAGCTCGTTCTTGTAATTTCTATCAGTAGCTTGGAATCTGGATTTATGCCCAGTACGGTTAGTTTACGCAATAGGCTCACTTCCTTATCCATGATCTGAGTGACAACATAACTGGTAAGATATGAGAGTGTACTAAACTCCTCTGTCTGCCTTTTTGTGGATTATAGGCGTGATGTTACGTTTATATATTGAGGTCATAATATCACGGTGTGGTGAGTTTCACCGGAACAGGTAAACAAACCGTAACAAAACAATGAACGTATATCCAAAGAGTTAACGTTATGAATTAATTAACTGTTATACATTTTTAAATCGGCGCCAAATGAGTTTACTGGGATATTTACCTCTTGGTTTTGTTTTATTTCACGTTTTCTTTACTTGTTTAGTTTCTAGCAGTAACAATAATAGTAATATTGATCCTGGATTAGGCAAAATCTGTGCTAGGGACCAGACATTTGAATAACGTACATTACACACATTTTTAAAAGTACATATATTTCTTGATGATACAGTATACACGGAAAGGTAGTCGTGGTAAACACATGAATAATTATCGAGTACGAAATTTTAATTCGCGACTCTCAACTTAGCAGCCAGAATTATTAAACACTAGCTCACTAGGAACGTAAACTATATTTTCATAAAACTCATCTATTTATATCTAGATTTGAATGAGTTGTATACTCTACCTATGATCGTTAATTACCAGCGTGGACTACCCTTAATATCCTTAAAAAGTATAAAAAACGTTAAAGTACTTTTAATATTCATCCAAACGATAAAGTTAAATTACTTTTGCAACCAAAATCCTCTGTAACCGATATTCTGGATAACCAATTTGAAGCAAAAGGTACAAGGGCGGGCGGATAATAATTACCAAGTCAAAATATTTATCGTTATGCTGGTACGACTTCATATCACACTAATGATACTCATTACTGTATAGTACAGTACAAAACATATTAATTTTATTCTATAGTAATAAAACAAAATAGATACATTATGTAACACACTTATCATATGGTCAGCCTGTCTGTGGGTAGGCAGATCCGTTGTCTCTACTTTCTTACTTGTTCGAACATTTCTCCAACATCCTTAACACACTTTATTGAATCTCCTAATTATATCTAATGGTTATTTTATCCTGCAATGCTTCTGTCAATAATAAGAGAGTAGGCAAGTCCATCGTCTCCACTTTCCTACATCTCAGAGCTACATCCATATCACACTTTTACTTTACTATATCTTCTATCGCTATCAACCGATTACCTTATCCTGCAAAAAGCATTGCCTCTCCGTAGCACGCTACGCAGAACCTAATCTAGTTCAGACTATAGACTGTTAAAGCTGCATTTTTCTGCAAACTCTACATATGGATACGTGACTTTTCCTCTGAAAGTACGTGACTTTTTCACGCAATATGCAATAATCGCAGGTGTCCAACGCTCAACTTATTGGGAATCGGTTACGTGTCGATGTTCCATTTCCAGCAATTTGAGAACGGTACGGGATTCCATATCATAAGTTGGTACGTGGAGATTCCATCGCTGGTTTATTTAGTTTTAGTGTTTTTATAAGGTTGGGCGTTTAAGAGCGTAATGAAACGAGCAAGATCTGAGAATACACTGACTATATTCAATAATAGAACCTTATTATAAAGCTTACGACTACTACATCACATTTTCATCACACTTATAGCTGTCGAAAACGATGACTGTGTATGATGACAATGATGAATGTAGAAGTGCGTCAGATCTATAACGATAAAGGTGTTTTTGTTCTGTGCCTGCCTCGTAAGGCACCTAGCGTGATGATGTTAGAATACATCACGATACTTTTATGTTAAAGAGATATGATAAGGTGTTTTGATTATGGGTGATTAATACGTGCCCGATATATGCTAATAGGTAATGACGTGTACATAACTGGTGAAACGTGGGAGTGTACTACAGTCCGCTGTTTACCCTGGATAATAGTGGATAAATAGTGGCCTAAATACTGGAATACTAGCGTAAATACTCGGGTAAATACTCGGGTAAATACTCGGGTAAATACTCGGGTAAATACTCGGGTAAATACTGGCTGGATGTTATGTTATTATATCATTTTTTTATTATATCTACCTATTATATTTTACCGCGTGCACAGCTAATACATATTCAGATCGGACTGCGGTTAATTTGAAAGTTTCGAGCACGCAATGGAAAACGAACTTTTAACCCTTGCCTATTCATGACTCTCCATTGAATGGTTTCCATACGAATCGTATAGGTTTTGGTTTATTGGCAATCAATAATGAAAAGTAGGTTTAACGTGTGCTTACTCGAAGATAATTATATTATTGTGCAATTTAAACGTGTTAATCCATAAAAGTAACGCTGAACCAAATAAATAAATGACGTGAATGATTTCAATAAAGAAAAATGTTATTGTATTAAGCAAATGAATTGATAAATAATTAAATTGGGGGAATAATTGAATTAAATTAATAAATATTTGCAGAGAAATGCTTTTATATCTCATGGCTTCTATCGTCTTTGTTAGTTTGCAATTCGCTTCGAAATCGCATTATACTAAAGTAAGCAAGTCGCAGATAATTATTTAGATTGAGGCTATAAAGACAACCCTTCTGAACTTACAACCATTGCAACTTTGTACCCTCGAGAGCTATCTAAGAAGTGTTGGGCACAATCGACTCCGTGAATGTGTTAAGGGTCGTAGTTATGGGAATTTAGTGTTTACAGACTCAACTGTGAGTTGTTTTAGCTCCTTTGATATGTAAACTGAGCGCACGGACAGTCTAATTACTGTTTCAGGGCTATCATTAAATACATTATAAAATGTATTAAATAGTAAGGTTTTCATTATTAAATTGGAGCCGAGCGCTTGTTGAGCCCTACGAGTTTGTTTCTATTTATGAATTGTACCCAAATATTTTTTGGCTCATATCATGTGTCACAATTTTTATTATGTTATGAATGGACCAAAGGGTACATGAAAGTAACTAAGACACTAGTAAAGTTTAGATTTGAAAGTGTGTTTGAACCTTATGTAGTATTCTTAAGTTGTATCTAATCTAATCGTATTTTGTTGAGATTCGCAATATATAAAGCACTGGCTCATAGGGGAGGTACATATATTCGAAACTGAGGTTTATATTTGAGTGTTCAATGTAGGAGAATGTTACGTCCGTAAAGATAGAGATATTTGTTACCGAAAGCTCTCTGCTTACCCCGCAAGGGACCTGGTGTAATGATAGTATAATAACAATATACTTTGTCTAAATATGCTTCCAAGTACTCCATGTAAAAATGCCAAGTAACCGGCACCATCAATACTCGTTTTAATAAGTTCTATCAATATGTCATATACGTAATTAAATGCTTTAATCGTATCGATATTAAAAAACCACAATTGAAATAATAATAATAATATGCCAAAGTCCCACCTGATGATACCGTCACGTGCAAATTTAACCACAGTTTATTAATTTGGTTTTGAGCATACATTAATGGATAGTTCCGATTGGCAGTACGGTGACAGATCATTATCAGATACAACTGATAATCAGATCATCAGATAGTACACATCATCATCAAGTACGCTTGATTATTGGACATATAACTGGCGGTGTTGAGGTTTATTTCGCTTTGATGCACTGCGAACTAATTTGAGAATAATGACAGTCATACATTGTTGTATTTATTATAAAAAAAAATAATTGAACCATCATGATTCCACTGTTGGAATATGGGTGTCCTCTCATATTGAGAGAGTTAAGGCCAGAGTTAAGGCCATAGTCTGCCATGCTGGCCAAGTGCGGGTTGGTAGACTTCACGCACCTTACATTTTTTTTATTTTCATAAATTCTAAGGTGTGCAGGTTTCCTCAAGATGTTTTCCTTTACCGTTAGCAAGTGATATTTAAATTTAAAACGCACTTTTGTATAGAGGTACGCGCCATGGATTTG
>DWEC01004094.1:0-10088 GCA_018245735.1 Microceris miodesmiata | reverse complement strand
CATTCGGAAGACCAAAGTCCGACATCAGCCAAAACAGGGCGTGTAATGTCTCAGATCTCTTGGATATAAGGTCGAAGTTCGATGTATTATTAAGATTTCTAATGGTAAAGTAGGAAATATCCAATACTATCACCGAGGCCGGGCTTGTGCCAGATAAAGCCTACAATTTTTTTTTGCCTCAACACAATACACATATTACAAACCTCTTTACAATTTCAGCTATAATTACATTCTTACATGAATTACACGCAATTGTGAATCCCATAAATACTAATAAAGTTCAACGAATAATGAAGGAAAGTGATACAGCAGTACAAATGCGGTAGTAACAGTAAGTTTCAATTATAAACGTCTTTGTGGAACACTATCAACGACATAAATTTAAATTTTACTAACTCCGTGCTCCATCGCCTTCCGGATATAAGGAATGTAAGCTTTGTGGAGACATCTTTTATTCATCGCATAAACAGGCATGTATTTTGATGTGTACAGCAGAATCAAAGTTTCAATTTGCGATAGAATCGACCACTTTAATGGAGTAAGTACGAGATAGTATACATATATATATACATAGTTACATATACTATATATTTCATGGACGTCACAATTCTTTTTCCATTAATCTTTGTCTTTCAACGAGTCGTACCGTCGTTTACAGGAGTTGAGGTTAGAAACAAAAGTTATTCAGTGACCATCAAAATCCATCAGAAATTCATGCAAGTAGAATAGTTTGTACTAAAGAAAAATAATAAACTCAACTAATAATAAACTCCCACTAGATCCCCAAAGATGAACGGCAGGTCTTAACGATTCAGGTAGACAGGTAGGTCTTAACCATACACTCGGTAGGTCACCGTCTAACGACGGGGTGACAGCACTGGGGGGCAGTTGACCCCCTGAGACTGCCCGGGTAACGAGGGAATCCTCGAGGCCCGTAGACTCATACCCATGCGGCGAAATACTTGCCGCGACGTACGAACGACTGTTCATGCATGTAGGTACTCGGTAGGTAGAGCACCCGGTACTCTCTCCCTAAGGCATACACCATGACGGCGTGAACATATAGAAATAAGCTCCTATGATTATGTGACATGTTATTGTCGTAGTTGCGAAGTGACCTGTGCTCGATACGATGTAAGACTCATTGTAGTCATTATAATGATACGTCTTTTGTTGGTGACGGCTGTTAAATATAGTTTATTTTTTAGATAACAGATTAAATGTCGAACTGCGCATGGCATGTGCAGTTCCAAATTTGTATTATATATTCTATATATAATTGTAATTATTTTCGGGTCAGTTCTTTAACCCCGGAGCGAGGGGCAAATTTGATTAATATGAATTTTAAAAGTTTTCAGTTTTTGATGGGACGTCTTGATACTCCTAAAACACAATAAAATATCACCAATGAAACAATTTTTATGTAATTTTCATATACATATGTATTATATGATTGTAACACTCAACCATTATTATTTGAACTCTGCAGATAGAACACCTATGCATTTAGCGGCTGAGAATGGCCACGCGGCTATCATCGAGCTACTCGCAGACAAGTTCAAGGCCTCCATCTTCGAGAGGACCAAGGATGGCAGCACCCTCATGCACATCGCCTCGCTCAACGGTCACGCGGACTGTGCCATGATGCTGTTTAAAAAAGGCGTATACTTGCATATGCCAAACAAGGTAACGATTTCATTCCGGAAAATATATACGGATATAGACGAGACAGAAGTAGTACGTAACATTAAAATGTATAAATTAAGTTTAAAGGGCGTGCCATTTCATATATGTGAACGTATATTGTATGTATGTATATTTAAGTCAAACTAGCAAGCATTATCGCACCATCTTAACAACAGTTACACATGTTATTTGTAAATACATATATTATGTCTTTGCTTCCAAGGTCTATATTGGTATGCTTATTTTATATTACATTTGAGCGCTTTTAGATTCATTGATGATTTTAAGTGCGCTAAAATATACAATGCCACTACCTACCTATACCTGCTTATTATGTTATAGTACCTATGTCTACATATTTAAAGTCAAAAGTCCGATAAATATATTACTTTTATGTTTTAGGATGGTGCCCGAAGCATCCACACAGCGGCACGGTACGGCCACGTGGGCATTATCAACACATTGTTACAGAAAGGAGAGAGCGTGGACGTCACCACAAACGTAAGTTTCGTTAGTCATCTTAAAACTTACACGTTATTAATCCAGTTTGATAATTTGATAATTCCAATACAAATATACTTGCGCAAAGCGTTTACAATAATGTACTAAGACAGTACCATCTAGACTAATAAAATTAATAATGACAAAGAATTAGAAGTGGCCCAAATATAATAAATCTTAGATATTATTTTTAGAAATTATGTTGAATCCATGTCCTCATGTGTAATTTTCTTTTCAGGACAATTACACAGCTCTTCACATAGCTGTAGAGTCTTGTAAGCCAGCAGTTGTCGAAACACTTTTGGGTTACGGAGCCGATGTCCACATACGAGGAGGGAAACAACGGGAAACGCCATTACATATCGCTGCCCGTATACCAGAAGGTAGGAGGCTAAAAAGATAAATATTCCCGAAGCAAAAGAAGTGACGAGTTTTCTATTGGATTTAATACACTTGTATATTACTTCGATTGTTATAAAAAAAATGACAATTTTTGGGTTTCTCTTACTAATATTTTTAATTTTAGGTGACAAATGTGCTCTTATGTTGTTGAAATCTGGCGCTGGGCCGAATAAAGCAACGGAAGATGGTATGACACCTGTGCACGTAGCAGCCAAATACGGAAATCTGGCAACACTCGTCCTTTTACTAGAAGATGGCGGAGATCCATTAAAGAAAACCAAGGTGCACTATTAAGTGTTATCCGTTTTATAGTTCATTTTGTAACAGAATTTGATGTTTCCGATTAATTATATCTATCATACAATAAGTAAATAATAAGTTGTAGCAGTTCAATCTTTGGAAATAATATCTGCAGAACACAAATATCCCTAGTTTTGCTTGAGATAGGTTGCAAGTTATCATGGGTACAATTATGTGTAAATACTGTATTTTTTTACAAAGAAGTTTAGACTTGTTGTTGAGTTGTTTCTTAATGTTTCAGACTGGTGAAACTCCTCTTCATATGGCTTGTCGAATGTGTAAGCCGGAAGTTGTTCGACATTTAATAGAGTTTGTAAAAGATCATAAGGGTGAAAAAGTTGCTACAAATTACATCGATGCAGTCGATGAAAACGGAGCAAGCGCTTTACATTTTGCTTGCCAAATAACTAAGGAAGAAGTAAAAAAGCCATCAGCAGATAGGGAGGTCGTCAAATGTTTAATGGAAAATGGTGCTGATGTTACGTTACAAACCAAGCATGATCACGAGACGGCGTTTCATTTCTGTGCCATAGCTGGTAACAATGACGTTATGCAAGAAATGATTAATGAAATGTCTACAGCAGATGTCAGTAAATCGTTAAACAAACAAAACTCGATCGGTTGGACACCATTACTTATCGCATGTCACAGAGGGCACATGGAGCTCGTAAATACATTGCTCAGTAATCATGCAAGAGTGGATGTTTTCGATGTAGAAGGCCGATCTGCTTTGCACTTAGCGGCTGAACATGGTTTCTTACAAGTATGTGACGCTTTGTTGACAAATAAAGCATTTATTAACTCCAAAGCCAGAAATGGAAGAACTGCTCTCCATTTAGCAGCCATGAATGGATATGCGCATCTCGTCAAGTTCTTAATTAGAGATCACAATGCTGTGATAGATGTCCTTACTCTTAAAAAGCAAACTCCTTTGCATTTGGCGGCTGCTAGTGGTCAAATTGAAGTATGTAAGCTTTTACTAGAACTTGGTGCCAATATTGACGCTACAGACGAATTAGGGCAAAAGCCCATTCATGCAGCAGCGCAGAATAATTATTCAGAAGTTGTTCAGTTATTTTTACAACAGCATCCAAATTTAGTCATGGCTACCACAAAAGATGGTAATACATGTGCTCATATTGCAGCTATTCAAGGTTCAGTTAAAGTAATTGAAGAGTTGATGAAATTTGACAGAACTGGTGTAATATCGGCAAGAAATAAATTAAATGACTCAACTCCACTTCAATTAGCTGCAGAAGGTGGCCACGCAGATGTTGTAAGAGTGCTTGTGAGAGCTGGTGCTTCTTGTACTGACGAAAACAGAGCAGGGTTGACGGCAGTTCATTTAGCTGCAGAGCATGGACACACAAATGTATTAGATGTTATGCGATCAACAAACACGTTAAGAATATCAAGTAAAAAGCTGGGTCTCACTCCACTTCACATAGCGGCTTACTATGGACAAGCTGGTAAGCATAATAAATATTATAATTAATTTTAATATAGAAACTGCTTTTCGTGGTTTAGTTTACAGTGTTGTTTAATTAAATCTTGTGTATTCCAGAAACGGTCCGTGAACTTCTCTCTCATGTGCCAGGAACTGTTAAGTCAGAAGCCCCGACGGGCATGTCGTTAGTACCAATTTTAGGAGCAGAATCAGGGTTAACACCGTTACACCTTGCTGCGTATAATGGCAATGAAAACGTTGTTAGGTTACTACTAAATTCTGCAGGTGTACAAGTTGATGCTGCGTCTACTGAAAATGTAAGTTTGGTTCTTTATTTATATACTACTATAGTTAAAAGAATTGACTTGTTTCTCGTAGCAAAATGAAATATTTAATTGAATTAGTTGGTGAATTTGTAATTTTTTTCAGGGATATAATCCACTTCATCTTGCATGTTTTGGTGGACACATGTCCATAGTTGGTCTGTTGTTGAGCAGATCCGCAGAACTACTTCAAAGTATAGACAGACATGGAAAAACTGGTCTTCATATCGCGTCAACACACGGTCATTATCAAATGGTGGAAGTATTGCTTGGTCAAGGGGCAGAAATTAATGCGACGGACAAAAATGGTTGGACCCCACTACACTGCGCAGCCAAAGCTGGTCATTTGAATGTTGTAAAACTTTTATGTGAATCTGGTGCTTCGCCAAAAAGTGAAACAAATTTGAATTGTGCGCCTATTTGGTTTGCGGCATCTGAGAATCATAATGATGTACTCGAATATTTGTTACATAAGGAACATGATACACAATCACTTATGGACGATAAGAGATTTGTATACAATCTTATGGTTTGTTCCAAAAACCACAACAATATACCAATAGAAGAATTTGTCTTGGTATCACCAGCGCCTGTTGACACGGCTGCTAAGCTGTCGAATATTTATATTAATTTATCTACAAAGGTAAGTACATAGACAACTTAGGTCTTATTAAGCTTTATCTAAAGAATATTTCATGACACTTGTTATGTACATTAGGAAAAGGAGCGTGCCAAAGACCTTATAGCAGCCGGAAAGCAGTGCGAAGCGATGGCCACGGAACTGCTGGCTCTCGCTGCTGGTGCTGATTCCGCGGGACATATACTTACAGCTACTGATAACAGGAATATAGAATTTTTGGATGTATTAATAGAAAACGAACAGAAAGAAGTCATCGCACATACGGTCGTCCAGAGATATCTTCAGGTAAAAAATAGGTAACTTCGTCTACTATAGAGAAATATCTCGGCGATTTTGGTAGCGAACTATGATAAAATGTAATAAATAGACATCTAATACAAAACCTTATCATAATTCGTATGTTACCGAAAGCTATTTAGCCATTTTAGAATCTAAATCAGTACGATAAAATTAAAGAGCAATTATTTTATTTCAGGAACTCTGGAGGGGGAGTCTTAAGTGGACTGGCATCAAAATTATGTTCCTTTTTTTCGCATTCATAGTCTGTCCACCTGTTTGGGTAGTCTTTTCTCTTCCACTAGGCCACAAATATAATAAGATTCCAATTATTAAGTTTATGTCATATTTAACTTCTCATATATATTTAATGATATTGTTATCGTTAGTGGCTATCACACCGATTTATAATTCAATATTCCGAGAAAGTCTAGTCCCGAGGTGGTATGAGTGGATGCTGCTCATATGCCTTAGCGGTCTTCTCCTGTTCGAATTAACGAACCCTAGTGATAAGTCAGGCTTAGGATGGATCAAAATAGCTGTTTTATTGTTAGGTGTTATTGGTGTAGCAACACATGTTGTTGGGTGGATTTTTGTATTACCGAAATATTGGCCCACTTTAATGTATTGTAGAAACCAATGTTTTGCTTTATCTTTCTTATTAGCTTGTGTACAAATTTTAGACTTTCTATCTTTTCATCATTTATTTGGTCCTTGGGCAATTATTATAGGCAATCTTATGAAGGACTTAGGTAGGTTTCTTGCAGTGTTAGCAATATTTGTTTTTGGGTTTTCAATGCACATCGTCGCATTGAATCAGCCGTTTAGAAATATTTACAAACCGGAGGATAATAAATATGCTAGACAAGCTCGAAGAAAAATTTTCTCAGACGGTAAGTGCTACTTTGCGTTACCTTTTTGTATAACAAAAATTTCAGCATCTTCAACTTCTTTTCAAATCTTCACAACTTCACATATGTCACATTTCATCATATTATAAAAACCTTAAGTTTTCGAACCGACGTTTGGAAGATTTTATTCGCTAACACAACTCGAAATAAGAAGTGAAGTAAGTACGCTTCAATATCAGTTATTAGCTTATCAATATTTTGCATCCATTATGAAGTTATACGTTGGATTAAAAATAAGAACAGTGAGTAATTTATCATTATTAAACTGAAACATATATTTTACATCATAGATGCTAATCTCCGAACTAAACGACAGACAAATGATACACAATGGACAAATGTTCTAGCTGGAGAGTCTTACCGAAGAAAACAAGGCCCTGCGGGTCGTAAGTCCATGTTAGACCTAGATGAACAATGATCACTAATTTCTATGCATTTATCATTCATCGATGATCGCATTGTACTCGATGTGCTTTTGTCACTTTATTTTTGATATCATCTGCTTGCTGGCTTGATTGTCTGCCGTCATCGAGAATGATAATATCATCGTTGATGTTACAAACGTTGTGGAATGTATTAGGTATTTGTAATATACAAATAGGTGTGTTCCGCTACAAATTTTGTTCTTATTACGTCACGATTTGCAGCGCAACAGCCTGAGCCGTAAGTATGTACAATGTAACCTATTTGATCATATTTCTTGATGCTTTCAACTTGTACATGCTTATGACGGCGATTGTAAATTATTATCTGATAAAATAGAATAATAATATTAAAAGTACAGCACAATGCATGTTCTGTTTGAAAATGATGATTCAAAAGGTACTGAACCTGTGGCAATTATTGAAAATGATCAGTTACGTTCGAGTTGTAAATGTCCTGACTCATTAATGACATGACATGTATTCCAGATGTAAGAGCGGGATACAGAGCATGTATTGTGCGTCACGCTCTAGTTTTAGTGGAATGAGTGGCCGACTTCACCGCACTTGATGGAGCAGTTTGATTTGCGCATGCGGCTGGCTTATGTCCTGCGTTTGTTACACCGGTGTTGAGGTACCACTTTATGTTTCGGATGTTTGGCTATTTGTCCTCGATGTGGCGGTACCAGCGCCCACGCTGTTCACAACTCGACACTTAGACGGGCCGGGGTAGATTGATGCTACCGTAGAAATTAAGCATACGAACAAAATAATATATTATCAACATTAAATTGCAATGATACAAACATACATATTCATTAAATCCAGAACTATTGTTACTAGAAAGAAACATTACCAAAAACGAAATAATGCGACTTCCACATTCATTTATTATTTTTACCGTATCAATCTACCCCTATCCATATACATTTAATTCAAAGTCAATTTAGGTATTTGATTTTAGATTGTTAAATAAATGTGAGTTCTATCATTATGTCGTATTGTAAGAATAAGACATGAATTAGATGATGCAACTCTTTTAAACAACACACTAATCAAAACATTTCACAATTTATGATCACAAAACAGCTATTACGATACGACCTAAACGATCTGAACACTATTCGAAAGTAGTAATGGGGTAAGTTGATGCCAAGAATAACACTTACATAATATAACAAATATCATATTTGAATTTTGTAAAACTCAGAACACCAATTTTGTAAACACACGGTGTTACATTAACCTGCCCCTAGCCCGTATAATAGCATATAAAGAACTCGGTCTATTTGAGAATTGTCTTCTAGCGACGTTGTCACCGTTCGAGGCCTTCGAGAAATTGTTCTTCGCCCTTTTCGGCCAGATCACCTTGTCCGACCTGAACTACGTATCCAACTTGAGGCCTGGGTGGACGCAGAACCTGTTCAAGTTCGTTTTTGGAGCCTACTTGCTGATGTCGGTCGTGGTGCTCATAACGCTCCTAATTGCGATGATGTCGGACACTTATCAACGCATCCAGGTAAATGCGTCCACAATCACCACGAGCCTGAATCTTGTTCACAGTTACAATGAACCCGCTATTCTCCTTCGAGCTGCTTTTCTTCGCCGTTTTCGGACAGACTACAACAGAGCAGACGAGAGTCCACCGCAACGACAGCAATACCCAGCCCGCCTGGACCAACTATCTGTTCAAGATTGTTTTCGGCATCTACATGTTGGTGTCAGTAGTGGTACTGATCAATCTGCTCATTGCTATGATGTCAGACACGTACCAGAGGATACAGGTAATGCAAATAAAATCAAAAGGATCGCAGCTGTTACAAAAGATGCTGTTAAAACAACTGATAAAAGCAAAGCTAAATCAAGACCTAAAATGTTTCATTTGTTTATTCATATAATAAAGATAAAGAAATTATAATAAATATGAGACATTATTTATAATTAGTTCGCTGAAGTGTTTTATAAATATGTGTGTTAACTAAAAGTGATTCATAATCAATAAAACTAAAAACATTTTTCATTTCATTACCTAAGATTATAAACTATTTGAGATATGTTTCAACAAAAGCTTTTGCTTTACATCTAATATTAGCTAATACTTTTTATTTAAGATGTTCATTTGCAAATTTTTCGCAATATACATTTTTGAACAGAACGATGTGTAGATAAGACAGATAGACAAAAAAGCGATGAAAGCTTAAATGTAATTATGAATGAGGTGATCAGCAGTAGAAGACTAATCGTATAAAATAAAATTATTATTTAAACAAGGTACCTATATCAGCTTTTCTCATCAGGCAATGTTTTAAATTATTGTAGTAAAATGTGTCCTTACGATCAACATAATCGATTCTCTTATTAATTATATCTATGTTGCGTTATAACCTAAGCAATCAATACCTATGAAACAAATACCAAGATGAAAAAAAAAAATCAGGCAGATACGACGGATGAGAAACAAAACGAATTTCGACTGGAAATATTCGACATATCTGTGTACTTGTTAATTTGAAACAAATTTTTGAATTCCTAGTATAAATCAAAACGAATAAAATTAACAAAACAGGATGTTTCAGGCACAATCAGATATAGAATGGAAATATGGCCTATCAAAACTGATTCGTAACATGCACCGGACGAATACGGCACCATCGCCGCTGAACCTCGTCACCACGTGGTTGATGTGGCTTATTCATAGGTGCAAGGTAAAACGCTTGTTTATTCATAACGCCTGGAAACCTAGGCTTTTGGAAATATCTCAGTGACATCTTCATAACACAGGAACGTTCGTCAAATGCTAATACCGTAACAAATCTTGTTACTTACTGTTCCTGTCAACTGTAAACCACAATTGTATCATTTTTCATATCACTTTCATTTAGTAAAAGATCGATTACGTTCGTTTCAATGTTTTTGTAGGAGCGTTTGAGTAAAAAGAAGAGACCAAGCCTCATTCATATGATCGGGATGCAGCGTCAAGATCAGTTGAGTGCCAGATCTAAAGCTGGGGCGAAATGGCTGTCCAAAGTTAAGAGAGGGCAAGTCGTACCAAAAGGTAATATACCTTCATTAACTTCTGTCTGTTAGTCTAGCCTGTAGCTTTCTTGTTTACAGTAATTGTACATTTCATTTATTTTCAATAAACTTTTAGCAGTTTTGTAAGTATTACATACATATATA
>DWEC01004093.1:0-10088 GCA_018245735.1 Microceris miodesmiata | reverse complement strand
CCAGCATCTGCCTGCAGCCTTTCGCAGACCGTCAACCCACCGGGCCGGAGCGCGTCCTACACTACGTTTGCTGAGCCGCGGTCTCCACTCCAGAACTCGGCTACTCCTCCTACTAATATTCTTAATAGGCCTTATCATTGCCAAGAGTCGAAGTTCTTGTGTTAGTCTATGGGTCTGTCTGTGCAAAACGTTTACAAATCGTTTGTTCGTCCGTACCACGATATAACCATCTATAGAAACATTTATGTAGACAACTTGATGAACGGTTACTTTACAATGGGCACAGCTGGTCCCAATATGGTCGTAATTCTAGCGAATGCTCGTGAAGAAGGACCTCGCTTAGTTCTGAAAATAACCAGACTATCCCAAAAATCATTCATAAATTAAGCCGATACATGTTTATTATTTATCAGGATATACGCAGTGGCTGGCAGCAGTTGGATGCGATGAGCTGAAGATCGAGCTCAGTGGCGTGCTATTGGAAAGGCCTATGTCCAGCAGTGGACGGGAATAGGCTTTTAATGATGATGATGATGTTATTTATTTCTATATAAATACTACCGAATCCCACTTTATTTTCTTACATTTTTAAGCATGTAGCAAAACTAAGTGGACCTCGTAAATATAAAACATGTTTCAAAATTTCCGAAGGAATTTTTCTAAAGAAGAATGACATTATTGGTGCTGAGAGCCTCGAGACAGAGACAAGGTAGCGCCACGCACACCAAATAAAAGGTTTTAAAATGGTTGCGTAGCTTTCGTCATACCTATCTATATATCCTTACTAGTACATCTTAGACCGAACACAGGTACAAACTATTAAACTTCCAGGTACTAACTAAGATTATAAAATCATATCAGGGTAAGCGCGCAGAATTAATCCTTAAGTTACGTGCCGCGTAACTTCTGGCCCTTAATCCTGTTCCCGTAATCTTGCGGCCACAATCGTCCTGCATCGCTGTAGTCCGGGATTACGCGATCCCTCCGATCCCGGGAGTCGTAATCTCACAAATTACACTCACGTGCCTAACTCCGTCCGTTGGTCATAGACATGGAAATGAGCAGTTGTTCGGATACATTATAATTTGTACAATGATCGACTTGTTAGTCACCGTTGATTAAGTCATGAATAATTAGAGATTAGCTTAGAATATAATATGATAATCGACCCATTATAATTCCACTGTTGGAATATGGGTCTCCTCTCATATTGAGAGGGTTAAGGCCGTAGTCTGCCACGAGGGCTAAGTGCGTGTTGGCAGACTTCACACACCTTAGAATTATTTTTTTTTTATAGATTCTACGGTGTGTAGGTTTCCTCACGATGTTTTCCTTCACCGTTAGCAAGTGATATTTAAATATAAAACGCACTTTTGTAAGGAGGTGCGCGCCATGGATCTGAACCCGACACCCCCGGAGTGAGACACTATTTAAATATTTACATAAAAGTATATACCTACAGTTTTTTACATAAGTAGCAACTGGCAAAACGTGGGGGTGAACTATACTCCTCTGCCTACACCTACAGGTAAAATACAGGTGCGATATCATGTTATAACACAACTAAATTAATAATGTGTATTATGCGCACTGCAAAATGTCAAATTAGAAGCTGATTTTCGCCAGCCCGTTATTACGTACATCAATTGTATGTATCGGCGTTACTACAGTATCGAATCTTTGAGGAAGGGACAGCCGAGTTATCGAATTAAAACTTAAGTACTTAATGGGCTCCGTTCCCGGCGTACCATCGTATTCAATTTTCTTTCTACTTCCTACGTGTTAGTGTTTCCCAGATTAAGAAAATTTGCTCCTTCTACCTGCGTCTTCACGCCTTGAAAACTGACTCTCATCATCTTCGAACTCAGCCCACCCTCGACCACCCAAGGCGGCGCATCCGTAGAAGGCTTCGAGACCCTTCAAGTCGAAGCCAACCTCCTAGGTAGGTGGTGTTAACGCTTAAAAGCTTAAAATCTATGGTTGATCTGGAGGTGGCAACACTGAACCATTTTCCATCTGACAAGTCGTCGCCATCTTTTTTGAACCCACTTTGTTCTCGACTTTTCCTTATGCTGGTGCGACCGCAACAATATTGTATAAAAAAAACACACTTCTGGTATTGGGGGTCATTTTGGACCCCAAAATGTGCATACCTCCTTCCCTAACAACAGTAGAGCGACGCGCGTTCGTCACCCGCCGCACCCCGTGACGTAATGAGATTAGCTAAGCGCGCGGGAGTGTAGGTGCTTAGCCTACAAAGTTATGATATGAAACATAAGCTGTTGGGGTCAATTTGGACCCCAATACCAGCTAAGGGCTAATCGACGACCACATTGACCGACTGGTTAACTTCATGTACTTTTCAAGCCTTTACATGGCTACAGGGTTCCACCAGATACCTATTAATGAGCACTGTACGCATTACACTGGCTTTGTCACTCTAGAGAGCCATTACCAGTACCTCAAAATGCAGTTTGGTTTGTGCTATTTTCCAATAGTATACCAGCGTATAATAAACGGCACACTCCAAAATTTTATCAATGCTGAGGAAGTGCTGGACTACCACTTGAGCATCTCCACTAAACTTGTTGGTTAGAATTAACGGAATGACTCTCTTAATACGTTCTGTAGTTGCTGACATTGCTATCGATGACACGAACTCAAATCGCGAAGCCTGGCGGGAGATGTGTAGGTCCAGGGCCAGCGAACTACTGGGTAAGGACCAAAAGCAGCAAGACAGTCGCGCTAACCAACATCGAAAGGCTCCTAGAGAATATAGTGTCCGCGATCTCATCTTTTTTATTAAATCTTCACAGTCTATATGTAAATTTGATCCCGGAATGCGAGGTCCTTACCAAGTTACGAGGACTTTGCCCGGTGGTCGCTACGAGTTGAGGTTCTTGGCGGGCGGCTACGGGAAAACTACGCAAGCTGCGGCGCAATGTATAGTGCCGTGGAAGGGCGAGTAGTGTCCTGAGACGTGTTCATCGTTCTTCGATCGAGAGTATAGCTAAATCCATCGGTTGGTGCCGATAGATCTTCATTCTCTCGCATGTTGATTGGTGCAACTATATCACAGTCAGTTGATGCAAACATGTGCCAATCACCTTATAAGCTGGTGGGTGCCAGTATATCACAGTTGGTTGGTGCCAAAATGTGCGAATTACCTTATAAGCTGATTGGTACCAGGACGTGAGTATTACATTATGTGTTGGTTGACACCGACATATACGCTTTACCTTAAAAGCTTGGTCTGCACTGGCAGACCTTTATGTTTCTGTCTGAATTATTTATGTCATTGTTATTGAGTTGTTATGCAAACGCTGTGAATGTACGGTATGCAAAAGCGCCTTGCGGATCTCATATCCTCCGTTTCAATATAAACGATTCAGCGGTAGCCTAAAATAAACAATTCTAATAACTTATTTTACAGCCGATGAGAATGACAATTTGGGTCATGAATCTAGAGAGTCTTCTGAGCCGGGACCCAGTCGCGCACGATCAATACCATTGCTCGACTTGGACTCCAACATGAAACAACATTTTCATGCGAGGTTGAAAAAGAATTAAGGATATATTTAAACATTACTGATGTACATGTACTTTGGTATAACAGCAAAGGGTTAACGTGAGCTACCTTTTGAGGGTGCCAAAGTATGCAATATACCTCCTAACAGGTTTAATGCGGAATCTAAATTAGCTGGAAAGGAATGATTAAGACAGGAAGGAATGATTACGACTGGAAAGGAATGATAAAGTGGACAGATTTTATGTTAATTTCACAGCACTGAGAGACCAATACAATCTTCCAAACGCAGAATATTTAACATGGATGAGATGGGAATTACCACAGTGCCCAATAAATCCCCAAAAATTTTAAGCACCAAAGGCAAAAGGTCGGTAAATAAAATATCAAGTGCAAAAAGTGGTGTTTATATGACTACTGTAAATGCTAGAGTCCGAAGGGCACTTTTGTACCGCCTTCATATTTGAGAGGAGAAGAATGAAAGCGGAGCTTTTAGATGGTGCCCCTATGGGCTCTATCGGAATGGTGTCAAATTCAAGATTCGGGTGTTTTTACGGAAGCCGATTTTTTAGCAAGGTTCTGTAACGGACAAAAAACTGCCAACTACTCCAGCTGTGATTTCCGAACCTGAGCCACAACCATCTACGAGTCATTCAGTTGAAGTAAACTCACGATTTGTTAACAGACCTGTGGTAGCGGTATAATAGCGAAAGATTGTTTGGTGGTGCACACTTTTATTTTGTATGTACAATGTTAAGGCAGCAATCGTGGAGCGTGCAGGTCGGGTTCTCGCGGCGAAGTGAAGTAACACGTGCGCTCGTGTCCGGCGCCGGCTGCCGCGCGCGATGTCGCCGCCTGGTACGAGACGGCACCGGCCAGCGGTACATAGGCCGCGGTCCGCTTACGCGCGCTCGCGCAGGGAGCACGCGTCCATGGGCCGCTGTTGCGTGTGGTGCGACAATGTCACCACAGACCTATAGACACTACTGAGAAATAAAGTATTTTAAAAGCAGTGGAAAATATTTCTCCAATTCCCAAGGCTTCCGATAGAAAGACTACTATTAACAGAAAACGTAAGAAATCAGACATCACAAGTAGCTCACCCTACAAATTAGAAATTGGAAAACAAATAGCACTTCAAACAAAACCAAAGCTAAAACTGGATACAAAGAATATTCGGTCTAAACAGTTCAGCATTCCTAAAACTAAACCAAAACAAGAAGATATGGAAGTGCGATGGGTGTCAAGAAATATACAAAGAGCCTATCACGGAAGACTGGATTGGATGTTCGGTGTGCCAACAACGATGGCACGAAAACTGCACTGCCAATTTAGGTAAAGTACTGTATATTTGCGACGTGTGCACTAAGAAGTAATGCGTGCACTCTCGTACGACGCAACACGCACTCTTTCTTATACACCCGCGGGTGTATAAGCGTGCGCAATTTTGATTTTTTACATTTTTTCAGTTCCTAATTTAGATAATTATATTATTTTATATTTCCTTGATTTAAAAATTGTACTAAATATGTAGAGATTATAACTAAATAATGATAATTTTTTTAAACAGGATATTTTATTTTTTATGGAGCCCCAAACTTAAAATGCGCACTCTTACACCACTTTACCCTACTGTCAGATTCAATGTAGTAGAACTCGGATCGGACAATTCTCAGAGACATGCGACCTAGTACATATGCAAATACATACAACATACATACAAACAACAAAAACAATACATGAAAGATAAACCTAACAAATGGGGCTTTAACAATTATGTAAGGGCCGGAGTTTCCGGAATAATTTATCATTTTGTGCTGTATGGAGGTGACGATACTTTTCGCAACCATAAGTTCAGTGAAGAAGAATTGTCTCTAGGTTTTGGTGCTCAGGTAGTTATAACATTATGTCAAAGTATTTGTCAAAAATCATCTTTCGTGTTTTGCGATAACTTTTCTTCACCGGAGTTGCTATTTATCCTCCGAGAAAACTATGGTGTTTTTGCCTTAGGCACTATTCGAGGCAATCGCCTTCGAGCAGCAGAAAAAGTTTTACCTACTGAAAAAGCCGTGAAAAAGAAACCTCGAGAACATTTTGTAGAAGCTGTATGTAATAAAAACCGCTTAGCTGTTGTTCGTTGGAATGATAATAAGGCTGTCACATTTATTAGTTCCTTTGTAGCAAGTGAGCCTATAGAAAAAATACGCCGATATTCCAAAGACGCAAAAGGCAAAATCGATGTCCAATGTCCACAGATTGTGCGCCAATACAATAGACATATGGGAGGTGTTGATCTTTCTGATATGTTCATGTCACTGTACAATACACCCTTCAAAAGCAGAAGATGGTATTTAGCGATATTTGCACAGATAAATGACATTTGTATAAATAATGCTTGGCTATTGTACCGCCAAAAGCATTCCGGCAACGTGAAATTAAAAAAACCTTTGAAAGCATTTAGATATGATATTTATGACTTATTGTGCAAGGCAAACAGGTCTGCTAAAAGGAAACAGACTGAAGCCGTCAAAGTGAAGAAACCGCATGCTCCCCGCCCTTTGAGTCCATTAAAATACGACAATATAGGACATTTCCCTTCGATCATGGAAGAAGGACGCTGCAGGTTCTGGCAAAAGAAAACTGTCGTGTATTGCATAAAATGCAACACAAGATTATGTTTCATGACAGGAAAAGCCCCCAGAAATTGTTTTTTAAATTTTCATACAAAATAAACTGTAATCCGGTATCAATTAATTCTAAAATGTTCATTTCTGTATTTTTCTTCAATAAAAAAACATAAAAATAATTATGGTTTTTATTTTCCGTAATTTGGCAGTGTCCGCCTCAGCGAACATATAAATCTGACCATTAATTTCACAGTAATTGGCAAGGTCCGCTGTGACGGACACCACTTTTCCCAGCAGTGGGCTATTGTAGGTTTTTTTTTTTCATTTTCCCAGGATTTTATGACATACCCCTGAAGCCACAAAATTGTCAAATTCATATATTTTGAATGTTTTTAACGGTGCCAAATGAAGGGATAAGGAAATTTACATTCAATTAAAGAAAACTAAGCCACCACCAAAATACATTAGAAATACGAAGCGATAAACTACACAATACTTACTGCGCATTACCAAACCCCAAGCACTGATCATCATTCTCCTTCAGCATCTAATTACTGGTCTGAAAATTATTTGCCCTCACAATAATATTCGTCTGGTTACCGCTATACAATGAGCGGACGAGACATAACACCGTCGTCAGTTGCCACCAGCAGTGATGATTCTCAACTAGATTTGTGTACAGATTGTTAATTTATTAATAGTAAATAAACAACAAAAAAATAATAATAACGTTTATAAATCTGACCTTAAAACAATTATTAGTTTTTATTTTGGTGAAATACAATATCTGATGGCGTTCGGAGCTGCTGTAATGTCCTCTTGGATGAGTTGAAGCAAATTGTCGAATGATTTTATAGACATTCTAAAGTAATTAAAGAATTTAGAACCATGATCTCTTAGATCCTGATATAGAGTCACAAACAAACTGGGTCTATTTTTCAAAATTGGGTGACACCAATGTGTCCGTTTTCTAGAGTAGACTAGCTCTACGCTCTCTAGCGTCCGTTTCTAGTGTTGACTCTAGAGTCAACGCCATGAATAGATTAGAAGTTAGTGCATATTTTCAACTGCTTAGAAGTGTCCTTATCCAAGACAATGAGATGCTACCTCCTGGCTGCGTATTTAACAAGGATGTCTGTGGCCTATAGTTAAACAGTCGTCCGGGACACATGCTTGCTGAAAAAGGGCCTAAGCCGGTTTCCACAGTAACATCAACTGGGAGAGACAATTACCTTATAGGCCGCTGCAATGCGGAAGGCACGTGCCACCTGCTTATATTATGAAAGGAAAAAATCCGAGTTTAAAAACAGTCTCCAGGATAAAAATTGGATATAAATTATTCATGTCTCAAAAATCAGCGTACATAAGATCAGAAATATGTATTTTTAGAATGGTTAAAAACACACTTTGTTCCTAGGAAATCATCCGGAAAAATTGTTCGTTTCTTAGACGGCCACTCGACTCATTTCAATTGCGTGGAAATGTTGGAATATGTCAATCACAACGAGGATTATTTTAATATTAATGTCCAGTCACACGTTTCATTATCTGCAGCCCTTAGATCGCTCTATTTTTAAATCATTAAAACATCACTTTTTTAACAGTGTAGACTTTGACTAATGCAAAACCCAGGGCGTCGAATGTCAAGGCTTTCTTTCGGAGTTTTATTTGTATCGATTCTATTAGATTTTCAGGTGGTTGGTACTCGGTGATCGATAATCGGACAGATGTAGGGTCATAGGTCTGAGTGGACGATGCATTTTCAATTGCCAAAGGAGTTGACGTCGAAATCGATGGGGCCTGAGATGTTGATTGTAGATTTAAATTTTCAGACGCCAAAGTCTCTGTGTTTCTTGTTTCAGCCGCTATAAAATCTGCGTCTGAAAATACGTTTCTGTCAAGTGCCGCATTTTATAAATCCATTAATTGCTGTAAGCATCGTCGCTGCTTGTAGATATGCATGCCCAAATAGCTTTGCCACTTGGAAGGTTGAAACTATGCGTCCTGGGTGATCTCTTAGCCACTTTTTCTATTCTGCTCCATAATATGTGTACTCAGTGGTCTCATAAATGCAACGTCCAACGGTTGTAATTTATCTGTACAATGGGATATACACAACAATATTATATGATGCTTCCTAGGGTAATCAATTAAATCAATATTTTTTGTGTGTGACAACAACACTGGTTTTTCTTTGGAGGGCTTTACGAATTCTACAAATTTTTTGAACCAATCATAAAATATTTGTGTAGTTAGTTAGTTAGTTATCTATCCATTTTCATCACAGGTCCCCCAAAATCCTGGTGGTGCATGATCCAGCAACTCATTCTTCATTCGTTTTCGAGCGTAGATCAGCATTGGTAGTATATAAGTTCCAGCAGCGTCAAAACAGATTTCTGCCTGTAACTAATAACCATAACCCTCTTTCCGCAGATGACAAGCAGCCAATTTGCTTTTGACCCTTGAGCAACAATATCTTTGACTGACTTTTTGGCATAGTACTAACGCCGGATTCATCGACATCATAAATTCTGTCAGGCGTAAGGCTATGCTCTTCTACAACACTTTCTAACAAATTAAAAAACTCGTTTACTGTCACTTTGTTAAAAGCCATAGCTCTCGCAGCAGGAGTTGCCTCCGGTCGTCTAAATCAGGGGATCAGATCTAAAAGATCAGGATGTCTTTTTAAAAATCCACTAAGCCAGTCTTATCCAGCTATTCCAGTTTCTGTGTTGAATGAGTTTTCAAAATGGTTTCCCTCAGCTAACTGGTAAGCTAAGATCCGAAGGTCTTTGCCAGTTATTCCAAAATGGCGCGTTTCTATTAATTTAATATACTGAGATAATTCTTTTTCTTGTTCTTCATTAAATACTGTCCTGAAACGTCCTAATTTCTTTTTACCATAATCATTATCTGAATTAGTGTCAGCACTTTCAGCACATCGAGCTTTTCTCACTCGTCGTTTCAATGTCGATTTAGGTACGTTATATGTAGCTGAGGCTCGAAGAAATCCGATTATCTCAGATAAACAGCTCTAACCGCCCTTCTCATATCGTCTTCTTCCCATGATCCACGACTAGATTTACGTTTATTGTTTCGCACCATTTTAACTGAAAACAAAGAATAAAATTATTGTTAGACACGTATTTATATTATAAACATTTTTATACCCACATTATATTATACATTTTTATACCCACATTATATAACAACCGTTCTAACCTACAAAATTACATTACAAAGACCTGTGTTAGGCATCTATTTAACGAAACTAAGAACTGGAGACTGACGAGAGACTGGCAACATTATTTCATATAACTCGTCGAACACTAGGACGTTTTTTTCCTATAGTTCGAAAATAGCTAAGTAAGGATTACGTTGTGTTGCACCTAGGAGTGGACCATATCAACAGAAATAATACGCTCCAAATAAACTTAACTATTCCAAGAGTTTTATTTGGAAACGACGCAAACAGGAAAACCATCATTATATGTGACGGTACACACACATATATACATATATGTGTGTGTGGGTGTATATATTGTTAGAAGAAGAATAATTTATTTGATTGACAGTAGAAGGAATTTAAAATAGATGACGTCTGTTGTTTATAAAAGGGCTTGCGAGTTCAGTTTTGGGATATATTTCTCGTTGAATTCACATGGTTAAAGGGGAAACTCTGCTAGTTTGAATGGTTAAATTGCCTTCTCTGTTTATTAATCCTTGTATGTAATAAATTGTTAAAGTGATTATGTTTTACAATTGGAAAGCTCGATATTTTGTTAGTAAATCTAAAATCCTGTAACAATTAATAAATAATTTCTGTGTGATTTGTTTTTATTATTCCGGTTTCAATTACAATCACGCTACGTGAAATGAAATTAGCTCTGATAGAGGAATGGCAGAATATTCCACAGCATCGCCTCCGAAACCTG
>DWEC01004092.1:0-10089 GCA_018245735.1 Microceris miodesmiata | reverse complement strand
CACTTGCCAGACTAGCTAAGTGCGGATTGACAAACCTCAAACAACTAGAAAACTAAGCTGTGTAACTTCCTTACTATGTTTTCCTTCACTGAAACGCTCATAATATTTTAAACTCCTTCAATACCCATACCATTGAGCTGTCACTGCGATCGTCAACATAAGAACATTGAGGATGGCAGTGAGTTTGACGTTGATGCCCTGAGTTCAGTCATAATAGTCCTTGCTGTGAATGAGGACATGGGGGGAACGAACAGTCACGCGCAGGCGAGGAGCGAGCGCAGTACAACAGTCTCCGCTATATAACACGAGTACAGAACAGATAACAAATAAAAACATTACATCACAACGTAACAATGTTATTGTTACCATTGTTAATACGGCACGGTAACAACTACACCAATTGCTTAATGGGTTCTGACATTTAATTTACTAAGTAGGCTTTATTATATAAAGTTGGCGCGCTTTTTATTGCGTAACAATAGTGTTAAATGTAATGAATGATAAAAACAAGTCCATATACATATATTATATATTAGCTTTTGGTTTTGAGATGTTTGAAAAATATTCATTAATTTGTATTTACGCGTTATCCCTTTATACGGTTTAAAATCTAAAGTGTTAGAAAAAATTTATAAGTCTGGAGTTCTCGATGAAAATTAACCTTAAATATTTTACTTGCTTTATAAAGCCGGATTGGATAAGCATATTAATGAAATGCAGTTCAATTTAGTACCTAATATTAGGAATATAAGAATATTCAGATGTATGTAATACAATTTAGAATAACTGCAGCAAATTGTAATAACCACGGACATTTTATATTTTCACAAGAGCTTATTGGCCGGTGTGTCACTCGTGAGGACTATGTTAGAACGTCTCATGTTCTAACACATCCAAGACTTATCAAAACTGATAACTGCAATGTACATTGCTGCTTAACAGCAAAGCATAACAGTGCATAAGTGAGGCTTACGATACCTAACGAAAAGGAACTTTATCATTTCATTCTCCAGTCGAACATTACAAAATTTTCTAATTTAGATTTTCTAGTAATGGTTCGGAGTCTGGATATGTGCTCGATGCATGGCAATAGGCTCACCACCTAATCCATAGTGGGACGTAAATGTAACACGGTGAAACGCGGGAGTATTCTGCATTCCTCTGCCTACCTCTTCAGGGATTACAGGCGTGAAGTTACGTTTTTCTCCAGAAGAAATATTTTCACATTAACATCTCATAAATATCACAGTAAAAAACACGATACTGCAACGTTTTTGACATGAAATATTTTTGATGACGTAATTATAGCGATTGAAGAGGCCATTAAATTTTTTTTTCAAAATGAGAATTCTGAAATACAGTCAAATGATATGCGGTATAGCGAATATGTTTCATCTCGTTTAATGAGTCAGTCATTAAGTTCAAACTGAGCCATAATCTGGGTCACACTATCATGACATGCCAGCCACATAGAGATAATGATGGTAATCGTAAAATATTACATTAAACGTAACATTACGCGAGTGTGATTATAAATGTACCGGCTTAACTCACGTACGTTTTCGGGGTGGCCCGACTAGTTTCGGAACTGTACGAGGTCCTTCCTAATGAGCTCCCGGCGCTTGCAGTGAGTTCGCGGCGGAGACTGGTCTGGACTAGTCGGACCACCCCGAAAAACGTACGTGAGTTAAGCGGGTACATTTATAATCATCTGTATAAACACTCATGAAACATTTAATATTACGCCTGTAATTCCCGAAAGGGTAAGCATAGGTAAAGGACACTCCCATGTTTTCACCAGTTACGTTTACGTCACACAATGGGACAGATGGTGTGAGCCTATTGCCATAGAGCGGGCACAAACATAGACTCCGAGCCACTAGAAGCAATTTCCACTAGAAAATCTAAGAAAAATCTATTAGTACCCGACCCGGGATTTAAGCCCAGGACCTCCCGATCGACAGTCCCGCTTGCAAGCACTCGACCAACGAGGAAGGTAAGTATTATATTATTACAATATATTAACTATTATTATACAGAATAATAAATGCATAAAAGGCACCTCAAGTATATAAAGATAGAAACGTAATAAACGAAAAACTCTAGAAAATAAAGGAAAAATTCAATGGCTGGAATTGATGAATACGAGTTGCTGTGACACACCACTTTTTATTAAGGCGCATCACTTGTCGCTCCTCAGACAAATATTATAAAAACATTTTGTTTCAGCTACAAAAAAAGACAATAAACCCAACATTTTTATTTCGTTACGGAACCAGCAAATATATTTTAGATCTTAATTAGAACGTGTCACGATTTTGCCAACGACTCCCTCCTATCGAACAATGGGAACTATTGCTTACCGACAGAAACAGTAATGGTGCCATGGACAAAGGATTCTACCATATCCTAACTAAAATATCGGCTTAGGAGTAACGTACAAAAGTATAACATGAAAAAACTATATATTTCAACCATTCTTTTATGCTGTCGTCTTTTATTTATAGAGTATAGCGAATCAATTCGAGTATGCAAAATAACATAGAGAACAAAAACTCGCAACAATTTGAAAATCTTTAATAATGAAATGTCCAATAATTGTAACATACATTGCAGTATGATCATCATAATAATCATGTTCCATAGATAATAAATACCATTTAAAACTAATACATTATTTTTAATAATTATATTTATGCTACATTTGAAATTAGCAAAACTTTAACTGTTACAGACTTATGATAATTCAGCGATGCAAAAAGCTTGCTAAAAGATGTAGATATATGTATGTATATACAAATAATATATTTGTATATGAGTTATCTAGTTAGAACTGACGCTATAATTATTTTTTATTTGAGTTCGACATAAATGTAGAGTACTTTTTCTTTCTATTAATGTAGGGTAGCGTTTGAGATCGATCAATCAATCGATTATCGATAAAAATCAAGATCTTCATTATTTTATGCGTCAGATGTACAACGAGTAGATAATTGCAATAAAGTCGTTACGGAAATGAAATAGTCTTATTGCAAGTAAGGTGGATTATGGATTATTTCGAGTTCCTGAGCAAGGGTTTCGATCTACTTAAGCCGATTAATTTAAAGCGAAGGCATATTAAATACAACGTCAGTAAAGTAACACCGAAACGGGCGGTCCTTTGATAGTTGATTGTAACAAATTGGTGGGCGCTTCCGTTCTTTGTGGAGGAAATCATTCGTCAGCAGACAGACGGCCAATTTGAAGGCCTTTATAGATTTAACTATTCGCATAAACTAGTTGATCAATATACTACAACTTATTATCTACATGTATACGAAGTATCCAGCAGGAACTAGTCTCATAAGCCCGATTTAGTTACATTCAATCGAATTTTTATTTTTAATATAGCAAAATTCCAATAAGACAAAGTCAATGTAAAATAATTTTTCGTACTCTACGTGAATAAACAGAGGTTATAGTACTTTCTCTGGGAACAAAAGTATTGAATTGGCACTGCGGCGTTAACTGCGGGTGGGTTTTTTCATTAACCCCGTAACGAGAACCAAAAACTGGCTTTGTTTGTATAGCAATTTGAATAAAACCCTGCTCAGTTTAACTTTGGCGTAATACTAATTTTAGTTTATCCGAAATACTAGAGCTTGGTCCAATGTGTCGTGTACCGTCGAACCATGTTGATAGGTTTAATGTAGCAATTCTATCTATAAAGGTTAAAAAGGATTCAGCTCTGTGGTACACTGCAGATTTTAAATTTAAACCACAATGGCACGTGTAAACAAAGTAACATTATTTCAGTCGCAGTAATAGTAATTATTTACTGAGTTTATTATAATCACGTACCTGTTAAATAGATGCAAATCCACAAGGTACTGAACTATCACAAGCAACACGACACAATAAAAAATTATATACACTAAGAGCGTTTATATTTTATTATTATGCTAGCACGAACGAGCGGCGACACAACCTCCCTGCTCCGACAGCGGTTCGCTACTGTCCGAAGAGCGAACGAACGAACAACGAACTCTACTGAGTCGACTTGGTACGAAATCCGTACATTGCCAGTACCATACTGTATACATAGTGCTCGACTGTACCACTTGTACCCGACTGTACGTCCCTGGCAACGAACAAAGGCGATACCGCCCGAAGCAACACAGCTGTTTAATGTTTGTGAACTCGAGACATTGCAAATCGATTTCCAATGCGTGACGTAACAACGACTACTATTTCTTTCGTTGCGACTGTACTTAGTGCATTTGACGTTGTCATTTCACGAACTTCCCTTTCTAATACGTTTGTATTCATTTTTGTTTCGTAAATCTATTCAAGTAGGTACTGTTATTTCTGTGCTTAAATACACAGTTATGTATAAATTAAGTAGGCAAGTAACCAAAACGTACCTACATACTTTGATATTTAGACATTTTTAAAGTTGTTTATCTTAAACGAAAACCTTATAGGTACGTATTAGAAATTCCATTATAAGCCAGTATGTACGTTTAGTAAGATTTATATCTAAATATATTGTAAGTAGGTAGGTGTATTATTTTACAGTTCATGGTAATTAATGAAAACAATAAAAATATGTTTTGTTCCATTTTTATATTTAGAAACGGAGTAATTGAGGTTCTCGAACTCAGCAAAGACCATTTTATATATGATTTTCTTACAAATTAGTTATTTTATATCAGACTTGGTTGATGACATTTCTACTACACCAATATGTCCTTTAGATTCAAAGAAGGGTTTCATTGAAATCCGATAAGATCACACAAGACCCAAGCTTCACAAAATAATGCGCTCCTTTCAATATTAATAGCCGCATGCAATTAATATTCAGGTTTAACATTGTCCGTCCGTCGGTCTCGCTGCCTTGTATAGCTTTCGCTAAATGCAAATGCTTAACTGGATACCGTACAAGAGGTACCAGCGCTTGAATGAGTTGAAATGTTGTCCATCTTGTAAGGTTTAGTATTCCACTATCTTACTGAATTTTTTGAAGGAGCTGTTCCTAGCCCAATAAATATATTTACCATGTACTATAAAGGACTTCAGCATGAGATTTAGCCATTCGACCAAGTTAAATGACTGTTACGATCTGGATTTCTCTTCTCAATTTGAAATTGATTCGGGTTTTGTGCAAAAGTATTTCATTAATTTTCTCTATCTTCGCGCCTTTATTCCCCGAAGGCAAAGAAGTGTAATATACTTTCACGATCCATCTGTTAAATTTTATGTCCCACAATTGAATAGGGGTGAGCCAATTACTGCAATAACACCTGACCCGGGAGCTGTACCTGGGACCTCTCGATTAGTAGCCGCACTTGCAACCATTCTACCAAAGAGACAATTCATTCATTCGTGCCTTATTCGGGTTATCTTTTTACAATTTAACCAAGATTGCTCAAAATAAGCTTGATTTTGGAATCATTTTAAATTATCATCGTCATAAACGCTTTTCCAATAGTCAAGTGAAAGTTAAATTATTAGCTCTTATACTTTTCTCTCCCTCCTCCTGTACCTTAGAAAGTATTACTCTAAGTCCACTCAGACTACCGAAGAAAATATGATTCTAAGTCGGCTCAAACTACTCGCAGACGCTATTGATGTAGACAGATTATCGATTCCAGGATTTGAATTATTTTTCCTCGCCAATTTTACCGTACTATAGACTAAAAGAGTTCATTGCCCTTAACTCTAACAATTATTTATATACAAAAGATGCAGCGTAAACAATCTTTGTTCAATACGAATGCGGAAACACTTGGAGCAGGATATGTATTTGTATCCATGTCTGACGAGTGCTCGCTCGTAGATGCTAATTACTTTGTTTGACTATCTTTTGTCATTCATTTGTACTGCTTTGACATGACAATGTCAGTAACCCTTTTTTATATCACTGCTGGGCGACACAATGGAACAGCCAGAATCAAAGGAGGCCTCAAGTTAGGGAGCAACCCGGTTGCTCTGCTGAATAACTCTGTTGCTAAAACCACGAAGTTATTTATCAAGACACTGACATAATTTAACGACTGGTAGCTCGTCATAGCGACTGTCAACAACAGCTTATCGTAACTCCCGTGGTGTAGAAATGCGAAAATTTCCCGTCCACTCATAGCAAATTTAATTCTACTTTCCCCAATAACAAAGATAGCAAGCAATCAGCAACCGCATCAGAGCTATGACCACTTCACAATAACATACCTTTATAATAATAAAATATACCTATAATTCAGACCTCTTACAGGTCTAAAAAACACTAAAACACACAGTTTATAATTAAAATAGTTATTATAATATCATCACGGTAGTTTCATTACCGGGTAGGTAGAGCGCACTGAGTGCCAAGTATCTCTATATTTGCAGACTTGATGTGCTTCTTTTGTATTCATCGATTCGGTTCGGAGATTTTTGTCTTCCTTCACTCCCTGGTTACGAAGACTTCTGACTCTCGCAATATCTGACCGGGGTGACCAAGGTAGGTGAGTTTTAGTCTCTCTCAGCACCTGCAGTTAACAACATTAGATTATAAGTTACTAAATATTTTTGCCTAGTCCAGTTTCTACAAGAATGCACGTGTCTACTAGAGAGCGCTTACGTCTATGTGAGTTTTGATGATTGTAGAGCATTTTGTAGAGTCACTAGAACAACGCTGTGTGTGTCGTCGTCGCTACTTGTAACTGGAAATGGGTTAAGGGTCATTCCCTTGTTTTCTTAGATTTTAAATAGGCAGAATGGTGACAACTATATTGTAGATGTAACCAGTAATATAAAAACCATATTATTATGAATAGATACACGATCATTCTAATAAGAGGACGTAGCGCAAATGATAGGTAAATAATATACACACATACGAATATACACTTGCCCCTTTTACTCACGAAACGATTAAATAAGGTGTCTACAATATTTCTGACCGCAAAGAGTATCTGAATTGTATCATGTCGATTTCGTTAAGTTCAATGAGCCATTGAAAGCGTGTCATCAATCTTGCACGTCCATCAACGTGATGTGGGGTCAAGTTACCATGAGCGATATTGTTGTCGGCGTTTTGGAATACTGTTCGTACTTTAGAAAATTGTAAATGCCTTAAATGGCACCGACATCAACCGTACTGACAATCTCAAATGAGACCCAGATTGATTTATTTTTCTATTGTTTTAATTACCAGAATGAAATGCTCTATTTGTATATGATAACATATATATTTCTGATGATATAGACGTCACACACGTGTTTTACTATCTTTTTCACACAGTTTTCAGAGTAAATTGATGATATTGTAACTATTAAATGTCCTTCTTAAAGTCATCAAGGAATGATCCGCACCGCTTTCGGTGACGGCGACCTCGTGCATGTCAACTAAACTCCCTTGGTGTCATGGTGGTTTTATGGTACGCTCTTATGTGACTTGCAAAGCCGAATTTACTTTTAAAATTACGTCTACAAGAAGCACAATAGAGTCATCAATCATTGTCTATTGTTATAATTACTTCATTCGCTCAAAAATATGTTCGTTCACCGAATAAAATATGTAACTTTCATCTACGTCCTATAAACGGTGCCAGTGCTGCCATCTAGGTAATAGCCTTGCCAATTATGCTGCTGTCGTTCATGATGATGATGTGACGTTCATTAATTAAGAAAATTGCGCCAATACCCACATTAAAGACCTCCAAACGGATATATGTACTTCCATTGTAAACCAAGCATCACACAAAGCTGAGGTCCATTCATGTCCACTTTATCGTAAAGTTATCATAATGTAAGTGTTTTTGAAACTGGCCACTTTGCCAAAAAACCTCTAATCAATTATAACAACGATAGGAAAATTTTTTTAGTCTTTTATTTTGACTGAAAAATTATACAAAATCATAGAAAAATTTTAATATTTATTCATTCGACTTTCATGTCACGTCAATAAAATTCATAAAATTAATGAAATATTGTTTAAATATTTTTATTAACAAATACTAATATGTTATAATAATTATAATAATAAGATACAAATGATGGTTATGTTACCTCTATAATTTTGTCCTGGGAACAACCTCTATATTGTTCAACAGCACCGATCATAACTTCCGGTCTCACCTACTGCATTGCCATGCGCCGGATAAATCAATTTAGTTACATGAATGAAGACTACACAATATATAATCGTAATACATAAATCTACTGTCACATTTTAGCGGTCATTAACTTTAAAATGGGAGAGCCTGGTACTAATTTAATGACGTTGGTACTGGTAAAAACTCGTCAGAGGGATGACTTTAATTCACACTTAAACCCTCAGATTTTCTGCTCAACCATTCTTTGAAAATAGGGAAGCACTTATTAAAATTTGCTATCAGCGGTCATTAATCAACGATGTTTATCAATATTATTAAAATTTGTAGGCTGTTCTTGATCAGCTGTTACAGTCATGACTCGATTTGTCAGAATTAGGGCTGTCACTTTACGAGTGATATATACACAATATACGACTGACCTCGTACCATGTTGATTAAAAATTATGCAAGATATACTATACGTATTTTTGATAAACAAAGGTCAATTACCACATATATATTTAAACATTACTAATATCTTATGTGTTTTTATTAACATTATTTGCCACATGTTCTCTTCATTCTTATCCCATTTATCGATATAAAAATCAATCAATATAACGATAACTGCAGATAACGGGCAGAATGTAGGACTTTATTAATATCACAGTTTAAATACAAATATCTACGGGAAGCAGCAATGATTTGAAAAAGCAATAATTTGCAAAGTTGACTTACACTTCCCGCCATATATCAGTGAAAATAAACTACGTCTGCAAAATAATGTAATTCGGTTTTAGTATACGTTATGTTATCTGTACAAAGTGTAAACCAGGTCTAAATAACAGTAATCTCAACTACGTGTACATACGCACTCAGCAGATTTATAACAAAAAACACCCATGTTGTACAGGCTTCGCTCACGTGGCTGCTGTTTCTGCTATACGAATGTTCTTATGTAACATGTCGTGTATAAAAACACCATCTACACTTCCCGTTGCTCAAGGCTTTTCATTTTTCTCTGCAGACATTAGCTGAGTATAAACTTGTTTCTCTCATGTGTTACCAAACATAATCAAAATGTTTAAAATGTTATAGGCCGCAAAAATATTATTTACACTAAAAGTAAACGGAGCTAACAGTTGTTCTTGATACCGTGTAGGTACAATATATGTATTTAGAAAATAGACATACATAGATATACAATACCTAGGGGCACTTAACATTATTGTAATCGTAAAAACTGATGACTTTATTGAAAATACTAATCGAAAAAGGGGTAAATATCGTTTCCATGTTAATATCACTGGCATAATACATTGCTAAACCTGTGCACAGCCTTATTTAAAAGGGCAACATAAATGTCAATATATTCGAATCGCGCGCGAATAAACTTGCGTTATCAATCGACATGACGTATCGTATCCCGACAAAATATAATTACGTCGTGTGAATACTCAATACGATAACGTGCCGCCAGTGCATTCTTAGTACACACGCACTGGCGGAAAGCAGGACGACCTATATCGCCGCTTTGTCTCACATCGATTCGGTCATTGTCCCTATCCTATTCACTCGTATAGCCTCGTCTTTCTCACCACCGCGTGCACTGCGACAAGAAGGGGAAGTTTGGGAGAATTAGCAGTCCTATTTTAAAAAAAAAATATGGTTCGTTATATTATAGAAATAAGACGTGTGAATGGTGTGAAATTTCCTTGTTAGTATATACTTCCATATGCCGTAGTATATATTCTGAAGTGTATCAATTTGTAGTATGTATCAATTTGTAGACATGCATAACAGAAATACATTTTTTAAATAAAGGAATTTTCAAATGCTTCATTTAAATATTAAGAAGTTAAGAACAAAGTGATCTGCAAATAAATAGTAGTTTATGAAAATAAATGAATATTGTTATAAAACAAAACATTTTTATTTTACGCTCGCAACCATACAACCAAAGACTGCAGCATTGGTCAAATATATTTTATAAGCGCGTCTGATCGAGAGGTTCCGGATTCGGACCTCGGGT